>JAOTQJ010008622.1:0-18150 GCA_025642045.1 Solanum sejunctum
TGTCCCCTTGCTCTCTTATGATGCCAGCATCGATCCCTTTAGAAGTCCATTTGCTCTTCCTTACCATCTCTGCATAAGAGATCCCTTTTTCAATATCCTGAAACTTTTGCTGACTGTTATGTTGACTTCATAATAAATGAACTTTTCAATTTTGGTGGCCAACTCCCACCAACCAGCATTGAAAGAGATCTCAGGAACTATTAATACTGATCTATTTTTGCTTGTATACTGATAATACTTATATATCTGCCCTTTTTGTTGAAGTTCCTTGCGCAAAAAATGAGCGAAGCATGTGCCTGTTTTTTCCATCTTCTAAAAACATTACCTTTCTCCTTTGAGCTTCCTTAAGGATCGAGCAGATCCATTCCATTGTTTGTTGACTAAAACTTGCTCCACTCATCATGTTTTTTCCCCTCTAAGTCCAATCATACCACATCTTAGCACGAGTTGTGTCTTTTGCAATGTCAAACGATTTGAAACCCATCGAGAAAAAAATCATGTCTTCCTCCATGGTCTGAGGAAATGGAAGAGGTTTGAAAGTGGAAGGGGGAAGGAAAGAAAAGAAGACAAAGAGGTGGATTCCGGCAACGTAAGGTCTCCGTAATAGGTTCAGCCCTCCTCTGTTAGGAGAGAGAAGGTTTTTGGGGAGACGTGCCTGGGAGCATTTTGTTGTGAACATAATGAGTAATAAGTTTAACTAACATATGCAAAATTCCAAGTCTGATGAAGATGACTACAAAGAGTGTATGCTAGGTTTGACGAGTACAAAGAGTGTGAGTTAAAAAAACATTCAAAAATCATATATGTTTAGAAGGAACTTGCATGATTGGAAGATGTGGGAATTCCAAAGTCCAGCGGAACAACTTTATTTGTAAATTGTCTTGTGCACATTGAAGGATTTGTGGATATGGGATATGAGGAAAGATAGATGTTCTCGATTAAAGCTTATTGCTAGAAACTGTTGTTGAGGGAGGACGTGGTTTATCCACACTATTTACTAACAAATGTTTATTTTAGCATGGCTAATCCAAAGAAAAAGAGTTGCACATAGTAGTTAGTGTTTTAGGTGTAGGCGTGCAGATCCAAGTCATCCCTCTTTTTTGGTTGTATTGTAACATCTTTGTGATACTTTTGTTGCATTGGTTCGGAGTACATTGTCGAGTCAATACATCCATCACTAAGGCAAGTAGAAACGGGCTAAGCATGATCCTTAATGCAAATCCATCTTGATTGGTCAGTACTTCGAGTCTCCTCTCGTCGTTTTGCTCAAATTTATGCTCCATCATACATATCCTTTATTGCCTTAATGTCAACCACTAGTATACCTCTAAGTGAGGCATCTCCATAGAACCTTCGTTTGTCATAGGCTTTTTCTAGGTCAATGAGTACCATATGTAATTCATTTCTTTCTTTCTCCATATTATCCACCTGTGTCCTCACAAGATGAATGGTTTTTGTAGCTGGTGGCCCTTAACATGAATTTGAATTGGTTCTCGAAAATAGACACCCTCCACACCATTATTTCCACTACCCTTTCCTTAATTTTCATAGTGTGACTTAGCAGGTTGATACCCCGGTAATTGTTGTAATTTTTTACATCACCCTTGCTCTTATACAATATAATCATTGTACTTCCCCTCCATTCCTTGGTCATTTTAGCCTTCTTAAATATGACATTAAACAACACAGTCAACCACTATGCATGCTTCACCTGAACTCTTCCAGAACTCCGCTAAATTCTCATCTAGTTTAGTCGTTCTTTCTCTGCTCATCTGACAAATAACATCCTTAACCTCCTCAATCTTCCTAAAGTATCCAATATACTAACGTCGCTTCGAGTGCTTCAGATCACGTAACACAATATCTCTGCCGCCTTCTTTCTTCCAGAGGTTATGAAAATAGGCTTGGCACTTTCATCTAATGAGTGTCTCCTCCGTTATTACTTTGTCTTCCTCATTTTTGATGCACTTGATCCTGGTCTTTCACCACGGAACACATGTACAACTTTTTAATCTTTCTTCCCTAGTTCTACATACAAGTGTTCAAAAGATGCCATTTTTGCTGCTGTAACTACTGATTTGGCCTCCTCCTTCATCGCTTTATACCTTTCCTTATTCGTTCGCTTTGCCCCCTTGTCTTTGCTTTCCACCACTTCGCATAAGCACTCTTCTTTACTTCAACTTCTCCTTGGACTTCATCCCACCACCAATCCCCTCGTTGACCACCATAGTTATCACTCGAAACCCCTAGCACATCTTAGCTACTTTCCTAATACAACCAAGTGTTCTATACCAAATGGAGTTCCCATCCTCATTAATCCCCTAAGCCCCTATTACATCAACCTAGCCCCATGTCCCAAGCTTGTCTAGTGGTCAAGCCACCCCATTTGATTGTCAGTTGGTCATATGATGTCCTTTTCTTTACCTCCCTTTGAATCTCCAAGTCAATTGCCAAGAGCTTATGGTGGGTGGTAATATTCTCACTTGGGATAACCTTGTGGTCCTTGGTAAGATCTAACTTCGGATAACCTTGTTGTCCTTACAAAGGCTTCTATCACACTTCCTAAGGAGTAATGGGTTGTTTGGTAGAGTGTATTGGGGAAAATAATGCATGTATTAACTCTTTGCATTAGTAATACCTTGTTTGGTACACTTTTTTATGCTATATATAACTAATGCAAGTATTATTTGTACACTTTATTGTGTATTAAAGATTGTATTACTAATACTATAGATTTTAAGTATAAGTAATGCAATAGTTTTAATGCATGCATTAGCATGATTAAAGACCCATTTGCCCCTCAAAATTTTTTTTACATCTTTTCCACCATAAATGTGGAGGGTATCTTTGTAAATAAATTTTTGATGCAATACATGCTATTTTTAATGCATCAAACTAAACAATGCATAAAAATATTCTATGTATAGTTAATGTTAAGTATAACTAATATATGGATTATTACTAATGTAAGCAATTAATAATACACTCTACTTAGCATTATTCTTTTGCACTCTACCAAACGACCCCTAAGTAATTAATTTGGGTTTTGCCCATCGCACTAGGAAAGGTAACCAAGTGATTCCCCTTTTACGAAATGTATGAATCAGCTATCATCAATTCAAAAGCTTTGGCAAAATCTAGAAGTGACACTTTTCCTCTGTTTTGAAACCTTAACAAGAAAGCCCCTCCATGCACATCGTCAAAACTACTTGAGGTTACCCGATGTGGACCACCAATGAATAACTTCTTGGAGTGTGGTATGGCCCTCATCCATTCATCCAAATCCTTCTAGAAGTGCTTCTTGACGACCTTGTTCGAGCCCTCTTAATTGTTATATTCTGTCCTTGATCCTTCTAACCTCCATCACTTGGTCCTTTTGGTCCCTATCTACTAGAATGCCTATATCATGCCCATTCCTCAAGCCTCCCAAGTATCACAACTTAAACATGCCCATATCCTGTTCCACGGACCTTGGTTCCTATCCATTAGGTCTCCTAGACACACAGGCTATATTAATATTCCTCTTCTTGAGAATCTTCACCAACTCTATGGACGTTTTTTGTCAATGTCTCTATGTTCTGAGAATCCACTCTCAGCCTAGAAGACCCCTTAACCCACCTACGACTCCTATCCCTCGCGTCAGCCTTGACTGAAGACATGACCCTATTCTACATGATCCACCAGAGCCACTAACATAGATGTAAACTAAACAAGAATCAACTAAAATACGTACTAAATCAAGCAGAGTCTAGAATTAATAGATAGAAAGCTAGAGGTGGACAGTCAACTGAAATCTATAAGATAGAATACAAAGGCAGCAGTTAATCAAGAAAACTAGAAAATCGAATAATAAATTAAAAATCAATACTAATGAAAACAAAGAGTGAACCATCAGCTATATATAGAGGGCAATGAGCGCTAGAAAAGTTGAGCAAGAAGTAAAGACGTAGGCAAAATGGAACAAGCAACTAGAAACAAATTCAATATGGAACTAGAGAACTAGAAGATTGAACAAGAAACGAAAAAAATATAAGGAAGAAATGGACAATATTACTTGAAATATGATCAGAAATGGAAAAGTTTGCACAAGAAACTAAAAAACATAGGCAGAAGTGGACAAAGCAGGGGACTACCTGGACAATATAATCCAGAAAAAGATCTTGCGAGATCTCAATGTTTGCATATTTGAACAATTGAATCAACGAATTGAATCTGTAGAGCTAAGTTGATCGGACTCGGGTACGGCTATCCAATACGAGTGTGGATCCAGAGGTTGGTTCCTCTATGATCGAAGTCACGATTTGGGAATATGGTTCCATATATGGATATGGGTGCCTGGATTTGAGTCCTCTGTGATCTAAATTTTACAACTTTGGGATATGGTTCTATATATGAATATGAGTTCTTGGATTCGGGTAAAAATAATTCAAATATCTAAAAATGGAGTTATAAAACTTAAATTATGAGATTATGTGGAAACTCTTAGGAGAAAATATTGATCAACAGGAGAATAAGAAAAAGGAGTGGCAATAGATATTTGCAAGATATTCCATTTTCTTTACTTGTACTTTAGTGTTTTTTTTTTAATTACAAAAATCATTGAATCTATCCAAAATTTCTCTTTTGAATTTGGTCAAAGTATCCAAAATCGGTTGATCATATTGGATCCCACACCCATGCCGTGTTGACACAGGTGCAACACCAAAAATGAAGAGTCTAAGCAACTTAGCTGTAGAGTGCGTGCTCCTTTGGCAGCAAGTTCAAGAAAAGAAGATTGTTATTATCAAACAGCGGGTGATGAGTGTAATTGTAGCGAAAACGACGGCGAGGCTGATTTTTAGATCTAAGTGGAATCAATGACTCCAATATTGACGAGTATCGCAACTTCTTGGCTAGTTAGGGAAAGAACCTGTTTATGGTTTCGTGGAATAGCCGAAAATTGCTCACTGGTAAGAGTACTACTCCGGTTTGATATTCTTTGGATATCGTTGATAGAGGTCACTGGAAAATTACATTTCTTCTCCAGTTAGATTAGGTCAGGATTGTTAATGTGGTGGTGTATGGGAGATGGGTTGGTGATGCCGGCGTTATGTGGCAGAGGAGAGAAGGTTACTTGTAGAGAGGAGGTAGAATGTTATTTGGAGAGAGAGGAAGTTATTCATGTTGTTTTTACCCACCTTACCCTTTATGTAGTGATGTAAAATTTTCTACTTTGTTTGTGGGACGTCTATGGGAAAGATAGAAAATAAGGTCTGCATTTCAAATATTGGTACACCATGACCCTATGATGTTTCTTTGGTTGCGCATCTTCTCCTTCTTGACATAATATTTGTTTTTTGGAAGTGTTAGACCTTATTTGTTGTTATTAAGACTAAGATGTTTGAATATAGATACATATCAGAATATTAGGATGTGCATTATGATTTAAATATTTGAATCTGAGTACACATCTGAACATTGAGATGTTTTATTAAGATTTGGACACTTAATAAGTAAGATTGATTGTTTTCTCAACATCTGAGTATTTGGAACTTATTTTATTTTAAAATAGAGATAAGTATAAAAAACATATCTAAACTATCCCTTTTTTTTGAGTTTCATATCTAAGTTATTGAGAGTGTGAGTTTCATTCCGAAACTATCATTTATTAGTTTGAGAAACACACCTCAGTGGGGTGTGTAATACACTCTCTTTTTTATTGAAAAAAACCTTGCCACATGGATAAAATATTTAAATTATTAATATTAATTAAAAGTTAAAGATTAAAGTATAAATATTCTTTCAAAATAAATATTTTTTTAAATGATTATTTTTTTTTTTAAAAAAAAATATTTTTCTCACCTACTCCACCGTCCACCCCCCCAACCCCAACAATCCCAGCCTTTTCATTTTTTTGAATCTCTTTTGTAAAATATTTTAAAAAGTTCAAACTTTAGTCCCTACTCCACTCCTACCTAAAAAAAATTGATTATTTTTTAAATAAATAAAATTCTATCCACCTGCGACTAACTCTCCGCTCCTAATTTTTTTAATCTTTTTAAATTTTTTTAACCGAAAAGGGCCAAAAATACCCTTGAAGTATTTGAAAAGGTTTAAATATAACCCTCATCCACCTTTTGGGTTAAAAATACCCCTCAATTAACCTTTTTGGCCCATATTTACCCTTACAACTAACAACTCTTTTTCTTAAAAATAATCTATTATTTGGCATCTTCCTATTGGATAAAAATAAGTACTAACCAATTAAATTTTTCACCACCCACTTTGACCGTATCAATAGATGCAAACCCAACTAAAATAAACATTAGGATCATCTCTTTCTCCCTTAACTCTAATATTTGTTTTCTTTCTTCAATCTTTCCTTCTTCAATAATTTCAAGATTACTTTCAAATCAAATGGTCAAATTTCAAACTATCAAAATTGAGGAAATTAAAATTTTGAACCAGGGAACGAAAGAGTGAGAACCAGTCATAATAACTACTCCATAGAATATATCTAGAAATTCCCTTTCTCTCTCCTTCAAATAATAATATGATTTGTAAAATACTTTCATGTATGAATGTTGTTATAAGTAAGGCTGTGTAGCTTTTCCCTTTTTCTTTTTGGTCAATGTCATTATTTGTCAATGCTTTTTTTATTTTTCCAATTCATTTAACTAATCCAGTAGTTTCTAGGTTTGGTACTTAATATGTCTGGATTAACTGCATTATGCTTTCTCTTTTTGCGCCTGTGTGTTTGTACAACCCTTAATTGCCTTTATTTATGTGAGTTAGAAATTTGATTATTTGATTTGAAATTAATTTTGAAATTGTTGAAGAAGGAAAGAGGGAAGAAAGAAAACAGATACAAGAGATAAGGGAGAAGATGATTAGCAATGGGTATTTTAGTTGGGTCTGGACATGGAGCTATTAATATGGGTCGAAGTGAGTGGGGAAAAATTTAATGGGTTAATATTTATTTTTATCCAATAGGAAGATGCCAAATTATATTTAATAATAATAATTATTTTTTAAAAAACAGATGTTAGTTGTAAGCCAAAAAGGTTAACTGAGGTGTATTTTTAACCCAAAAGGTGGATGAGGGGTATATTTAAACCTTTTCAAATACTCCAAGGGTATTTTTGGCCCTTTTCTGTTTTTTTTTATATATATGTACACATATTTTTTTCTACTTGTGTATTGAATATAATAGAAATAAACAAATTACTTTACATTTTTTTTATCGCAAATAAAAATAACTTTTTAAAAAACGAGAAAATAAATAAATGTTGAGGGTTAGTTGAGTAGTGTGGAATTGGTTTTTCTAAAAAGAATTAAAATAATATCTAAATTATTATTTTCGGGGGAGGGGGGGGGGAGATAAAGTAAGAATTTTTTAATAAGTTCTATAATTTTTTTTTTAAAAAAAAGTTGGTTCAAAGGTGGGGGGTGAGGAGGAGGTACGATGAAAGGAAGTGGTGGAGTGGGGTAAGAAAAATATTTTATATTTAATTTTAATTAATCTATATTTTTTTAATCAAAGTGAATGTTTTATCAATGTGGAGTGTACTTCACACACCATGCTGAGAGTGGAACAAAGATGGAGGTATGTTTCTCATACTAATAAGTGATAGTTTAAGTATGAAACTCACACTCCCAATAATTCAGGTATGAAACTCAAAAAAAGTGGATAGTTTAGGTGTGTTTTTGACACTTGTCTCTTTAAAATACAATCTGATATAATATCAATAATGTATTTTAAGAAATCCTATAGGCATTGGTAGTGGTGATGGTTTATGGTGGTGGTTGTGGGTGTCAATTGGGGATTGTGTTGGTTGTGCATAGCAGTTAGTGGTGACAGTGCTTGACAATAGTGGTTAATGGTGGAGGTAGTTAGTGGTACCGGCTCATAAGTGTGGTGAATGTGATTGATAGCAAATGGCGTGAATAATGACGGTTCGCAATGTAAGTGGTGGTTGACGATGGTTATTGTCGGTAGTGATTGATAGTTGTTATGTTAATAAAGGTTGGTGGTGACGATTGAAAATGGTTGCGAGTCTTGTGGTGGCTGTTATTGGTAGCAAATGGTGGTGAATGATGACAATAGTTGATGTATAGTGGGGGCTGATGGCAGTGATTGTCGGTAGTGATAGGTGGTTATTGTGGTACTGACGTTTGCGGTGATGATTGAAAATGGTTGACAATGCAGTTGTTGTGATTGAGCATGATGATTGGTAGTTGATAATGGTGGAAATGGTTTTTTATGGTGAAAGTGGATGTAGTAGTAGTGAACTGCCCATTTTGTAGACATTTGAATACATCTTAATGGTAGGCTAGTGTGTGACCGATGACTCTGGTGATTGATGACAGCGCCGTGGTTGAGGATGATGATTATTGGGAGTTGCTAATGGTGGAATTATTTTTTGTAGTGAAAGTGGATGTAGAGTGGTGAACTGCCAATTTTGTAGACATGTGAATACATCTTAATGATATTTAAATTTTGTTATAGAATTTGATCACACTTGTTAAGTGATTGTAAAATTTAAAAAGCAAACAGAGCTAATGATTAAGATTCCGATCTGAAAAACAAACTTAAGGATTAAGATTTAGATCTGAAAAACAAACTAAATGTTGAGATTTGAGTGATAGAAACTATGACCATCTTTTTAAGTGCAAACAAACAAGCCTTAATGAGAGTTTTCATTCAACTTTTTGGGTTTGTTCGTTCTATCTCTACTCCCCCCTCCCCCATGTAGGGGTATCATACCAACCGATATGACCAACCACACAATGATTGGACTGATGGGAGAGGGGGAGGTTGATGCAAAGCGAAGAAAATTTTACGTTCTCGTTGACTTAGAACTTCAGCCTCTCTATCTTTATGAGGTAGTGGTAAGGTCTGCGTATATTTTTACCCTTCCTAAACTCCACTTGTGGGATTTCAGTGGGTATGTTGTTGTTTGTTGTTGTCAACTTTGAACTTCATTGGCTTTCATTTTCTCTCATTTATATTATACTAGCTTATGCATCAATATTCTGAACTTCCATTGATATGTGGAATAACTCGAGTTTATTTCTGCATACATAATTTCGTTAGCACTTGATGTCTAATTGTTTCTTCCTTGATTTAATGTGCCAGATATTAGAAGATCACAGTGATGAAGTATGGTTTTTACAGTTCTCCCATGACGGAAAATACTTAGCCTCGTCAGCTGCTGATTGTTTGGTGATCATATGGGAGGTAAGTGTCCTCTTGAAGATTGCTTTGTCATATCCTCTGTTGATATATCATTTTAGATCATTGATCACATTGCTTTCAGCTGAATGTGTTTCCTTTTTCTTTTCTATTTGGTTACCATGGGATTTTACATTTCTATTGAAGAATTAGTATTGGAGGATAGAGAAATAGAATACGGTATAGGTTGTGGGAATTATTTTTACCTGATTATATGCTCAAGATATGGGGATAAACTCTACTCCCTCCAGTTCAATTTGACTTCCCATAATTTAAGAAAGTAAAAAGGATTGTTAAATCTTGTGGTCTTAAATTTTACATATGTAAAATGTACCAAAATGCACTTTAGTTTTATGATCTTAAACATGTCATGTGTAAAGCTAGAATTAAAGAGTTGTCAAGAAAGGAAAAGACATTCTTTTTTAAACGAACTAAAAAGGAAGGCAGGAAAAGAGCTGGTTGCTCTTCTTAAAAGATTCTAGGAGTTCTTACTCCAAAAATAGAAGTAGAGCAGACAGTTAATCTTAATTTTCTGTGTTGGGCTATTGTAAGTTCTTTTAAAATATCGTGTTTCTTTGTTTCTTTCAGTCTGCCACATGCGAGGTATTGTTTGCAACTACTTTTTCTGTCTACATTCCAGTAGTATCATTCCAACATTCCAGCAGCTCTCTTGTAGTTGGTACTTGTATTGGCTCTGTTTTGGTTTGTCATGTGGTATGTGCATGTGTTCTTGTTGGTGCTTTGATGGATATAACAGAGTTAGTTTTAACATGTGCGATGTGCAAGGATCATTCTCCTCCTTGTGTTGCTCCATATTTGGTAACAGTTTGAAAGAACTGATTTTATTTTTTCCTGGGAGCTGATTTTGGGTTTAGGCAGGAAGCACTGGGAATAAGAGAATATGAAGCTGTCCCGATATGTGATTGTATTATTTATAATCAGAACTTATTAGGAGAGTATTGTGATAAACATAACTGTAGTGATCTTTTTCAGCTGTTAGCTTTCTGTTCTTTGTAGGTGAAATTGGATGGTTTGTTCTGTGTGAAGCACCGGTTTTCTGGACACCAGAAACCTGTTTCCTTTATGTCATGGAGTCCTGATGACCATCAACTTCTCACCTGTGGAGTAGAGGAAGTTGTCAGGCGGTGGGATGTTGAATCAGGTGAATGTATACATATTTATGAGAAACATGGTCTCGGTTTGATCTCGTGTGGATGGGCTCCTGATGGAAACAGGATATTATGCGGTGTTACAGACAAAAGCATTAGCATGTGGGATCTGGAAGGGAAAGAGTTGGAGTGCTGGAAAGGCCATCGGACTATTAGAATATCGGACTTGGGGATAACTAGTGATGGGAAGCATGTAGTCTCTGTTTGTAAAGATAATATGATACTATTATTTGGATGGGAATCAAAAGCAGAGAAAGTAATTCAGGAGGATCAAACAATAACTTCATTTGTTTTGTCCACAGACAGCAAGTGTTTATTGGTTAGCCTTTGGAATCAAGAAATCCATCTGTGGAATATAGAGGGAACTGTAAAACTCATATCCAAATATAATGGGCATAAGCGTTCACGCTTCATCGTTAGATCTTGCTTTGGCGGACTGGATCAAGCATTTATTGCCAGTGGAAGTGAGGACTCCCAGGTACTCTTCTTGTTTATCAAGAAACACAATCATTGCCAGTATAATCTGAATATTCTTGTGATATACTTGTGACATATTCCTTTACCCGCCATGACATATCTCATGTTCGAAATATCAAATTTCTAGTTTGCAAATGTAATTGACAATAGTACTCACTCATTTGCTTCCTTTGTATGCTGAATGAGTGAAAATTCGCCAATAACATCTGTAACAGATATGCTATTTCAGGGTCAATCTATTAGGACTAGGGTTACATTGATTCTAGCTCCTCCATTTCAAAATAAAAAATAAAAAGTGTCAGATAAAAATGATCCAATTTGTGCTTTGATGCTTCCTTTTACCTCAAGGAATAGAGGCAAATAGAGAAGTGCCTATTTGAGAATGAGGAGATCTGTCTCTGTGAAAACCTGATTGAGGTATTGGGTAGGAACAGCAATCAATCTTTTAGTCATGCTCTTCAATATAAATTTTAGGACAAACAGTATCTCTCCATCTGTATTATTTTATATAATAGAGTTTGATTGGGAAAAGAGTTTTTAAGATTTTATTATATTTGTGGTAGTGGAAGAGAACTCTTGTGTAGTGATTGAGAATTAATAAAAAACTATGACTTAAATGTTTGAAATTTAATTAGCTAAACTGAATTGAAACCTTCATTGTTGTATAGAATGATATGGGGTCAGACATTCTAAAATATCCTGAAATAATATGATGTCACATAAAATGGAATAGGTGGAGCATTATTTGTTCTTAGAATGTAATATTTGCGTATAATACAACATTTCCTTTCTCAAAAAAAAAATATTTGCGTATAATTCACTGTTGCTTCTGTTTACAAGTAGTGTCAACAAGGTACTTTCGCTGTTTCTTGTCAGTGGACACAAGTCACAGAAATGTTCTGTCAGATGCACTATCTTTGTATGAAATACTCCCCCCGTCCCATTTTATGTGACACCCTTTCCTTTTTAGTCCGTCCCAAAAAGAATACCTTATAAAAATTAGAAACAATTTAACTTTAAAATTCTACTTTAACCTTTATGATTTTCAGCCACACAAATATCTATGGATGATTTTAGACCACAAGTTTCAAAATATATTTTTCTTTAAACAGCATGCCATGTCAAATGATGCCACATAAAATGGGACCAATTGTCTAGCTTCTAGGAAAATTTGCTTATTTCGTCTGTTTCCTTGATCACTTTCAAACCCTAATTGAGCATCAATTCTAAATCCAAGTCTTTGATTCCCATGGTCTCTTTCCATTCCATCATCAGCAAGAGGGACTTGCGACCCACTAAATTATCCTGGCTTTGACTCTATTATTTAATGTGCTGCAATGCATTTTATCATATTGAGATTTTCTCTTGGCATGTATACCTATATCATATTTTCAGGTTTATATATGGCACAAAAGCTCAGGAGAACTTGTTGAGACATTGGCTGGACATTCTGGAACAGTTAACTGTGTTAGCTGGAACCCAGCAGATCCTCATATGTTGGCATCTGCTAGTGATGATCATACTATTCGCATATGGGGCTTGAATCAAGTAAAGACGGAACACAATGGCACAGTTAGTAATGGTGTACATTACTGCAATGGAGGGACTTAGGAAGTCTTGGAGGCAAACTAGAGTAATGTAAACTTAACTAGATCTCTTTTTTTCTTAACCATTTCTTTCTGTAGTTTTTTTTTATATCAATGTCAAGCTAACATTTATGACAAAGCAGGAACGTAAAATTTACATCAAGTTCAGCAATAATTTGTGTGCTATGGTTTCTTTTATTGATTTCTTGTGTTATTAGATAAGAGATCTAGAATTAGGAAGTAGCTCGTCTGCTTTACTGCTTTACTGGTTACTTCATTGAATGTGTCGATCTGCATTCTAGATTACATTGCTTTTCAATTGACTGTGTGAGCAGCCGAATATTAGATTTGATGGAGTATTGTTCACAAGTTTTACAATTTAGGTAAATAAGAAATGCAGACATGGATTAAGGTTATTTTGGTCTTTTAAGAGGTCTTATGAAAGGAAACTTAGGCCATATTTGTTTGCATGTATTCAATGTAAAGTCTTAATTTGAATGGTTCAAGTCTTAAGTTCATTAGGTGCATTTGCTTATGTTGAGATTTAAAGACTTATTTGATGTGAATAGAATCGCCAAGACATTAAAGCTTGAACAAAGTCTATTTAAAAGGTATTTTATATGGATGATTTTTGTTACCACTTTGTTCACAGCCATCAATCATTACCACTAATCATTATACCACCTATTAACATCAGTCACTGTCGCACTTATCACACCAATTATCACGATTAGTCTTTACTATCAATCATCAATTGGGGATGTTGTAAACTATCATTAACACAATTGTTAACCACTACAAATTTTTCAGCCATCACCATAAACTCCGTCAACTACTACCGTCAATCAACTCCACCATTGCACCATCAGTACAACACCAACTGCCTTTACTAAAACAACAATCATCATTGTCATTACATGCTACAAAGCCTCTAGCACCAACCATCATCACCACGATTATCACTACAAATCTTCACCCTGGAGAACATAAATGTTCAAAGTTAGAATGCAAGGAATCTGTGTTAAAAGGTAGAATGATGCCGTTTCTGAAAAAAAGTCGGACTCCTTGCAGCTCCCAAGTACACATTCGACTACAATAAGGAGATATGAGAAAGGTAGGAAAGCCATGTAATATAAAACATATATGAGGCAAAAAAGCTAGGATTCAATTTATTTATTTATTTTTTTGTATATTTCGCATAAAAATATCGTTAAATTCTTTACATAGTGCATCAAAAGAGTTCAATTTTAGGGGTTACGCTCAAATACAGTCTGACCTATTTATTTGGCACCCCAAGTTCAATTCTATTTAGCACCATACTTTTTACAATTTTTAAGCAAGAGTGAAAGAACTTGCAGCATTTTCCACAAACTTTCTAGCTCCCTTGAACCATCTCTTGTCACCAGCTTGTGCTTTGCAAATGTAAAGTTTGCCATCATTCACTGTGGCTGTAATTAACTGGTGCTTTCCACCTTCATCTCCATCAGCAGTTCTTGTTAATACAGACAAGTAGTAATATTCTTTCCCTCCTACTGTCGTGCTCGATGCCTCCAATATGTTTGCAGTGGCCACTGCATCTGATTCAAATCCACCCTGTAGTGTTCCAAATTCCACATTATATTTGTATCATAAAACATGCATAATTATCACGAATAACCTTTTATACGACATTGACAACCTCTACCAGCTTGAAAATCTGACATTTTACTAGTTACTCACATGAAAAGCAATCATCTTACTCTATTTGATAGCTTAGACTACTCTGGAAACAAACACGACAAGCCAGTTCTCTCAAAGAAGGATTAATCATGGTGAACTGAAAGATACATGATTAACTAAATAACTTACCTCTGAATCAGTTTTGCCAAAGTAAGCTTGTTTTCCTAGCAGATAATCCACCTGCGCGGAAACGGCAAATCAATGCCTTGATCAGTTGTGAGCGAACAAAACTCTTTCAGTTAATTAAAGTGAAAACTACAAGCTGTGAGAGAGAGATAACTACCTGAGAGAGAAATTGTTCTGGTGAGCCATAGTCAGTGATGGACTTCTTGTTAGTTGGAGTAACTGTGACGACGAGATTGCTAGTGGTATCAAAGTTATCTTCATATCTGAGAACTTGACCAGGAAACTCTACTTCCTTGCTTGGATTCCATTTCGATGGGATTTGCAGCATGAATCCATCTCCGTTATATGGCAAGAAATCAGTGTTTGTCTTTGGCTTCCCAAACACATTTGCTGTATCAGAAAAGTATCATTCACGAAGCATCTTGCATTAGAAGGGTGTAAGATTATTGCTAAATAACTATACTCAACTCATACAAGGAACCCAAACCATCTCCATACCATTTTCGAGATATCAATAGATATATATATTCTCGATATATAGGTGAAGTTCTCGACACCTACAAAGATCTCCCATGAATAACAAGATGGATAATTTAGGCTTGAAAAATTGCCATATCCATATCCCTATTTTTAATATTTTGATTTTTTGAAGTGTGTTAACAAAAGGATGTGATGGTATAACATCTTATTCCAGAATAAGCATGTTCATCCCTCTTGGAAAAGAGGAGGTAAGGCATCATGAACAACAAAAACTTTTACCATATAGGTAACTTTAACTAATATGATAAGTAGAAACAAAGAGTAATAACCTAGCATTTCCAATTAAATAAATTTTAATACAAGGGTATATCTTACAGTTTAAAATGACAAATTTGAATAAAAATTCACTCAGGCTGAGGCATGGATATTTTGCTCTCTTTAAGGAGATTCAAGTCCACTGTGACATAATCTACACCGATCTACCCATACGTCTTTTGACTTGTCCCCTTTAGAATACAACAGTCCAACAACGTTGTATAACTCAAACAATTCCAGATTAGTTGAAGAGTCCAAAATTCTACAAAAAGAATAACTTCCTTTTTTAACATATAATTATTTTCTCTTATATATAGTAAATATAATTAAAGACTTAGAAGAGGAAAGGACCAAAATAGTCCATTATCTTTGGACTTGGACTCAAAATCATTCATATTTCTTTACTTGGAGTACTAATAGTACACAATGTTTTACGAGAAAGGTCAAATAGTCCGTTATCTTTGGACTCGATCACTTGACTCAAAATCATTCATGTAAAATATCATTTTCCAATAACCTAAAAAACATGATAAATTTATTAATAACCAGTAAATTAGATAAATTTTTTCACACCAATATATCTATATTTTGAAGATATAAAAATTAAAAATTTGATCTTGTATTTCATTTGAAGATATAAAAATTAAAAATTTCACCATTTATTGAATTTGATTTTGGTGAAATGGTGAAATTTTTAATTTTATATCTTCAAATCAAATACAAGATCAAATTTAATAAACAGTAAAAAATTTATAATATATATATATATATATATATATATATGTGTGTGTGTGTGTGTGTGTGTGTGTGTGTGTGTGAAAATTTTATAAAATTTATTGGTTATTAATAACTTTATCATATTTTTTTGGTTATTGGAAAATGGTATTTTGCAATTAAAGTAAAAAAATATCCTATTAAAATTTAATAAAAAAATTGGAGGATGACCAAACTTGCACCATTGTAGTAAATATTGTGTACTATTAGTGCTCAAAGCAAAAGAATATGGATGATTTTGAATCTAAATCCAAAGATAATAGACTATTTTAGCCTTTCTGATAAACGTTGTGTACTATTAGTGTTGCACGTAAAAAAATATGAATGATTTTGAGTTCAAGTCCAAAGATAATGAACTATTTTGATCCTTTCCTCCCCTTCACAAAGCCAAAAACATCATCACTATCTATAAGGGAGAATTAATCTTTGTCTTGAATAAAATTAATGTAAATAGTAGTATAGGTAAATGAAGAAAGGAATCATACCGTGGAGGTTACATGAGTTAATAAGGTAGAATATGACTTAATGATTACACGAGTTATAAATCACTAATGGTCATATAAGTTCAGAGTTACAAGAACTAATGATCGAACTAATAACTATTTCTATCCCAATTTATATCCACTAACATATATATGCATAAAATATTTTATTTTAATAATAACATGCATATACACCAGTTGGCAAATACAAAGCATGGAAACTCTTAAATAGGAAGGGAAAATAGTTAAATTATTCAGCCCTCCCGAGAAAATCCTGGAACATAAGTGAATGAAAAAGCATGAAGAGAATGATCATGTTTTGATCAAAGTTGTACTCTTTCTAAGAAACATACTCATATTTGATCAAAGTTGTACTCTTTCTAAGAAACATACTCATATTTAATCAAAGTTGTACTCTTTCTAAGAGTAATTTTGGAATAGTATAAAGTCTTTTCGTATTTCTTAAGCTTCATATCCAGTCAAATTCAATTGCATAAATCAAAAGAAAGAAGTAATATTGAAAACATATTTTATTTTAAGTAATTATTGATGGGAAAGTGCAGGAATACCAGATTCTCCATAAGCAGCATCAGCAGGGGAAACTTTGGAAGCAATAGCAGCAACACCAATGAGGACTGTGAGAGCCATTCTACGAGACAAAAAAACATTATTGTTGTCATTATCTTTTTGGGCACGACAAACCAACTGGTCAAGCTTCAAGGATGAAACACCCCTTAATGGTACTAAAACAATTTTAGACAGTGGATTATAGTGCAACAAACATTGAGTAGACAAAGCCATTGGTTACTTCTGAACCTACTAAACTAGCCCTTTTTTCTTTTTTCTTATTTGGAGAGTTATTATTTGTTAATGATGATCTGGGGATGTGTTTTTGGATTTATTTTGTGACATATGAAAGGGAAGTTAATTGAATGTAGAAAAAAGTGGATGTTAGCAAAGATTATATATTAGCAAAGATTATATATGTGTGATAAGGGATAAGGTTATTGAGGGTATCATTGGTGACAAGTGGACATTCAGAATGACTCTAGCTTTTTCTTCTACCTTCTAGTGCAATCTACAGTTATTACATACTACAATGTGTAAACCCCAGTTATCAAGAATCGATAAAAATATTATTGGTTTATTGTTATTGAATTATTAGGTTATTAAAATTTTAATAATTTTTTAAAAAATAATTATTGGGTTATCAATTCGATATTAATTTTTACTATTGGGTTATTGGGTAAACCGATAATCCAATAAGATTATAATAATTTACTATTTTAATATTTTATAAATATTAAATATTAGTAATTTAATAGTAATATGACACTATAGCGGTACTTTATCTATTTGGACAGCTTGGTTTTAGCTTTAATTTTAGTTTATAATTAACTAATGTTGTTTTTGCAAGTTTGTAAATATAGTGTCCGTACTCCAGCTTGGTTTTAGCTTTAGAGCCCGCTTGGTTTAGATGAAAAAAAATAGTTTTTAAAAAGTACTTTAGAAACACTTTTTAAAGTACTGAAATTTATTTGAAAAATAAGCAACTATAACAACAACAACAACAACAACAACAGTATAATCTCACAAGTGGGATTTGGGGAGGGTAGAATGTACGCAAACCTTACTACTACCATAGAAATAGAGAGGTTGTTTCCTGGAAACCCTCATCTCAAAGCCCGTAAGTAAGAACGAATTAGATATGACAAAAGGAGGGAAGGGAAAAGAAAAATAGTGACTAATAATGACAGTATGTAAATAAGGTAAACTAACACATAATATAACAGGTAATGCGAATACAT
>JAOTQJ010008633.1:0-10086 GCA_025642045.1 Solanum sejunctum
ATCATAACAGAGTAGTTTCCTTCAAAACGAAAACAAGCTTAGGATTAGAGAAGTAGATTTTCCTCTTTCTAGTTTCTATCTTAAAATAGAAGTTAAATAGAAGTGTATGTTGTCCTACTTTTCTGGTTTACTGTCATCAGAAACTTTCGACGTTAATCTCATTGTCATCCCTAGTAACACTAATGGCACCATTCTATTTTTTTTTTATTAATATTAAAGAGCGCTAGACTATGTGTTAGTCCACAATACACAAATCACTTAATAGAAGGGAAAGATTAAGGTATGGGTTCGACCAACTCCAGTGAGCTTGCTCCACAGCTTGCAGTTACTATATGATTGTTCGTAGTTCTGCTTGGCAAGCAATCAAAGTTGAAGTCCTGAAGCACATGCTCCTGGACTTTCATCTGATCCAGCTGCTTTATGCCCTTACAATTGGATTGAGCTCGGTCTAATCTCTTACCTGAAGTGCACAATTTTTTTCCTTATGCTCGAGACACCCCTTTCCGAAGTTAGCCGCTAACCCTTCTTCTCTTTTTTCCTTATTTTTCAAATTAATTAAATTCTAATAAATAATTTTACTATATATATTGAGTGATATAAAATATTTAATAAGTTATCAATTTACTCTTCTAATTAAACTAGCCCGCCAAATTTATCTATAAATTAAATAATCATAATTACTGAATAGTCCAAAATATCCATTCAAATATTTCAAGATAATTCTTTTAGGAATTCAAGAGTACTAATTCTAAAAATGACCTAACGAGTCATTACAACTACTCATTCAACCCCTACAATCACCTCCTACCCAACTACTAAAAAATCGTCTTAATAGTAACACTCTCAGTTACATTTCTAATAATATATGCACGTGTAATGATAATGGAAAAATAATAATTTATTTGGTGGCAGTAATAATAGTAAATTATCACTACTGTTATTATAATGCAATTCATGTCCGAGTAATTAATCAATACTATTTCACAAGCATCCTAGCTTCTTTCTCTTACGTGTAATATAAATAAACATAAATTATAAAATGCTAATTCTATGGGAATAGCTCGTATATACCAGGCTATTTACGAAAGGTTAAGCTTTGGAGGAAAACTGAAAATTGCTATTGGTGGTATATATCTAGTTATATCTTTTAATAAAATGCATAAAAAGAAATTATGAATTATGCTAAATAGCTCATATTTATCCTTTACTTTGTTTTGGAATTAAAATTACCTTCCTACTTATTTTTTGGACCACAAATACCCTCTTAACTAATGGATATCCATATAAGTCACTTTTTCTTTATATGGCAATCCAGCATGGCTAAAAAGGAGCAAAATTGGCCTCGGAAAAATAGCTCAATTTTATCCTTCGTTTGCTTTTGGTGTCAAAAGCACCCTTGTCTTCTAAGTTTTGTTACATTTAGTGAAATTATTTTCTTTCGGTGGATTTGATAATTTTTGTTGTGCCACTATTAGAATCCCATTTTCTTTAAAAAAGAAAAAAAGGTTAAATTAATTTTTTCCCGAGTACAAATGAGCGTAAATATTAGAAAAAGAAAAAATCATTTAAAACGAAGATACATTTTAAACCATCACAAATTATTAATACAAAAAAGGTTTACAAAAATAGACTTTCTTTGTATTATTATGTGCTCTCTTTTATAATTTATGTGATATATTTTGATTTACATACACTTTAAGTGTAGTCTTCTACTTCATACAACATAACTTAGGGGATTAATGTTTAAACTCCAAATAGTCTTACTTTATTTACATGTGAAAAGTTCATTTTTGTTATAAACATATTTTATTTACAGTGAATGTCTATTATACAGATTCCTTTAAGAGTTAGGAATTCTACTTGAAGACCAAGTCAGTTTTTTACTTGGAGACCAAGTCAGTCAATTTTTCCTATAAATATAAGGTTTTCCTTCATTGTAAAATACATTTGAATATTCTTCCAGAGGAATAAGAAATGTCTCTCTTCCCTCTACTTTCTTCTTATTATTTTATAATTTCATAACACATTATCGACACGAAACTCTTTCATCTTAAAAAGTGAAGGTTAAGTTTAAAGGCTAAGATATTATTTATTTATTTTATCTTTATTGATATGACTAACTTTTAAAAACTTGAGTTTGTTGCCTTTCGCAATTTAGATAAGAACTATCCTTCATGGGTGTTGGATGCTAGATGTCTTGGAGACATCAGTAAAAATGAAAATAAAGCATCAAAATAAAACTGTGCAAAAGGTATGATATTCTTGTATCATCATCTTGATGAAATTTTTAAAATTGAATATCTCACAGTCAAGGATTCACTTGTTTTGTGGAAAAATCTAAAAGAAATATATGATCACTTGAAGATAGTCATACATCCAAAAGCATGATAGTAAGATGTTAGGTTCAATCCCATCAATTTATAGCTTAAAATGCCTTTGTAATATGGATAAGATACTGATTTCAAGTTCCAATGCACTATATTAATGATATAATAATGATTAAAGCAAAATAATATGTTTTTGATGAAAACTGAAAAGTCATAAAATATATTCCATAAAAATGCTCCTTTCCTTCAAGTGAATGTGGTAGCAATTCATAATATATCTTATAAAAGATAAGCGATTGAATAATGCACGTGAACATGAAATGAAGTACTAAGCAATCACAATTGATATCCTAAGATTATTGTGTTCCATTCTTGAAGAATGAGAACTTCTTTTATATGTGGTACAGATATAGATCCGTATTCTGAAATGAATGTGATAGTAATTAATAAAACTTCTCAATATGAATGTGAACTTTGTTGTGATAGGATCACGATTCATCTCTAGAAAAGAGATAGAGTAGTTGAGAAGAAATAAATATGAAAATTACACCTTGAGTAATAAATTTGAAATTTACTCATGTAATAGTAAATTTTTAATTTACTAAATCAAAAGGCACATGTCATGGTAAACTTGGAGTTTACTTATTAGACATATATTAAAGAAATAAAAAAATTCTTCAAGATTGTTTGTCCTCATGATAAGTTGATTAAATCAACTAATGTTGGGACTGAATTTCCCTAAATTTTAAAAGTATAAAAGATGAGGTCCGTTCACCATTATGTGATATTATAAATAGATGCATCAATAAGATAATTACATGTGCATTTATTGTTAACATAGAGTTTGACATTTGCAAAATTATTTGTGCAAGATAATTGAATTAAAAGCACAACTTTCAGAATAAATAATCAAAAAAATTAATCAAAATTCATCTTCATAATATTGATAAATATCCAAGCAAATTAACATTAAAAATGTCTCAGATAAATGGTCAATCATTGCTTATGAGAACAAAGTTTCATTATCTAAAATATGATAAATTATTGACAAAGACATGCATCAGTCTAATACATTATGATGAAATTCCCCTTAATTGATTTATGGTCAAGGACCATATTATTTCCATCTAACAAATTTTATATGCGGTATATGATTAATAAATATACCATGAGGCATAAAACATGAGTTCACCAAGATGGATCACAATATATGTTAGTTTATCTAATATAAGGGGGAGATGATAATAAACTAAGAGTTAAAGTGCTCTTATTGAATGTCCCCAAAGGACAGAATCTATGACATGCATGAAACATGCAATTTATTCTAAATAATCTAATTCTTGAAAGGAAAGGAAAAAATGATCATAATTAAAAGGCAATGTGCTTTTGAAAAGCTTACTGCATAACACTTTATGAAATCTCATGAGAGGGATAGCTACCTAACAATAATGAAGTGATGAGATCTCAATAAGTTATGTCATATTGCAAATCGACAAAAGGATATTTTAGCAATGATATCTTTGATAGAATATAACGTAATATTATAAAAGATTATGAGGATCTAAATTTTATGGTATATTAAAGCATGCTCTAATTATCCAGTGGAATAATGCATCTTGGTAAGTGTAAAACTTATTTGACTTGCTATATAGACACTAGAAAGTATCATGTATTTAGTATTGAATATTGTCACTGGACAAAATTGTTATGAAAGTATTTGAAGGATTTAAAATGTATGAAGCATATACAAGCTTTTGAAAAACTTATTGATAATCCTCATATTGATTAAAATTAATCAAGAATTTTTCATGTTGTTATACAAGTTGATTTGATAATTTGAATTAAAACTCTTGAAGAGTTTTCAAAAAAAGCAATAGATTGTTTGATTAATGAAGTTGAAGTGAGGAACTTGCAAACTCTTTGATCCTAAAGGGAGGATTCATAAAAAGAGATAGAACAAAGCACATTTGCAAAAGATTTTCTACACAAATGATCTCTAAAAGAATAATGATATAAATGTGCAAAAGAATCATTCAAATAACAATGTGGTTGATTTTTTCACTAAGTCTCTAAGAATTTCAACTTTCAAGAAGACGGTACACAATAATAGTATACGAAGATTCAAGTGTTTGGATTGATGTTCTCATTAGAGAGAGTTAATAAGTGATGTACTCTTTTTTTCTCACGAGATTTTTGTCACATTGAGTTTTTCTTGTAAGGTTTTTAATGAGAAAACCAATAATGTGTACTATTAGATAGGTGTACACTTTTTCCTTCACTAGAATTTTTTTCCATGGAATTTTATCTAGTAAGGTTTTAATGAGGCACATAATCTACGTAATAGATATTAATGGGGAGTGTTATAAATATATTTTATTTATAGTGAATGTCTACTATGTAGATTCCTTTAAGAGTTAGGAATCTTCCTTGGAGACGAAGTCAGTTTCTTACTTTCAGACAAAGTCAGTTTTTCCCTATTGTCTGACCTAAGCCTAGGGCCTAGATGTTACACTACGAATGAAAAACCCGAAGGAACCCCAAACAAGCCTCTTTATCATATCAATCACACATCCTTGGTCACGGAAATAAAATAATAACAATAAGAGACATAAACAAGGACAACTGGACTAAGGAAAGTCTTTAGTAGTATAAAACATAGAAGAGTCAAAGATTCAAAGCTCAAAGTATAAGTACATCAATTGTTTCAGCAACACCTCTAAACATAAATTGGAGCGAGGGCGAAGACACTTTCTGGACTCACCCTCATAGTATCAAAAGATCAACTAAGATAAATAATAAGAGGTAAGAGTAGTATAGCCGGTGTCTCCGAACTTGAAGACTCACCGATGCTTATCTTCAAGATGTCAAACTAGCCACGTGGAGGATAATCAAGAGATACTCCGATTCCTATATGGTAACATCATGTCAGCATAGAGTATGCGTTAGTACGTTTGAATGTACCAAGTATGTAGGATGCAATGCAACAAGACATAGGCAACATGGTTAAAATGCATAGGCGTAAGCAATGGATAAGTATAATATCAATATGACATACGTGATCAATGCTTGAAATAAAACATGTTTGTAAGACGCATAACTTGAGAATATAGATTACATGTGTAGGAAGAGACCATCATCATAGACCAAGCAAGTCATTACTTGGAATCCAAGGCATGTCACCCCCCTTGTAAGGTGAGTGAGGTATGTCACCCGCTCAACAAGGTGATTGAGGCATGTCACCCCCTCAATAAGATGATTGAGGTATGTCACCCCCCCCCCAAGGTGATTGAGGTATGTCACCCTCAACAAGGTGATTGTCTACTTGCAACATCATAGATATTTTTCATGAATTCAATATATACATACAATCCCTTAATAATAATAGAATAACTTGAGTCATAATTCATGCAATAGGTCATCAATAACTTAAGAATTCTTGTCAAGATATTTTATCAAATACTTGACGGGTGTGTAATACTAGTTCAAATTGATGCAATTCAAGAGTGAAATAATGTGAGAAAACTTAAAATAAATCCACCCACCAACACATAGTAAAGCCCTCATTTAAGATACATTATAACCCATCATCAAATCTCACAATAGATCATAGTTTCACACCTCAAAACATGCATAGTCAATCAACATTTAATAAAACTCCAACATAGTTTATAATCATAATTCACAACAGAAGATATCTATAGATAATACAACTTGAAAACATGCAATTTTTATAAAAGGAAGGTTGAGTGCCATGGGTGAAAGGACCTAATGGTTGAAACCCATATACTTTAGACCTTGAATTTCTTGAAACTAGGTTGAGAAAGACTTGAAACTTGGAAGGGGGTCTTAGAATCCAAAACTTGCTCTTGAGTTCTCTTGAATACCTACTAGGGTTTTAGTGAAGGCTCATGACAGAATTTGAGAGTGTATTCAAGTTAAGAGAATGAATTTGATCCTTTGGAATAGGATTTAGGTCTTCTGGGAAGGTTAAGATAGCATTGGAAATCCCAAAAATTTATTAGAATAGATTAAATTTATGAAATTGTCATTAGTAAATTGGAGGGAAAAATTGATAAAGTGTCACCTCACTGACTGATTCACGGGTCGCGAGAAGTCATACGATCCATTTACTGGTCCGTCAAACCATATTTAGAAAATTCCGTGAAAGTTATGAGACTGTAATTTCATACTTAGAACAATTTTTGATACGAAAGCCTCACGGCTCGTGTGGCTAGTCGTGGCACATAACTTGTCCCAAAGTGACCATCTCAGGCTCAAGGGAAGTCTCACCAATCATGAGATGTCTTACTTCCCCTTTACTTGGCCGTATGGCATCACTATACAAAAGGGTCTCATAAAAATGGTCATAACTCCTTCATCCAAACTCAGAATGAGGTAAAACCAAGTGCGTCCAAAAGGTAACTCAAAGAGCTTTCATTTGACAAGTCGTGGGTCACCTATTTCCCTGTGTGCTAAAAGTTATGCTCATTTAAAGTTGACTCTTGCGTAAACCAACATCCAAAACTCAATTCATAGGGAAGTCTTAAACTTGTCTAAGTACTAGAAGTCTCCCACGACCCTAATACACTAGCCACTTAAACAAATGAGGCTTGAAACATGGGTACATAAGAGCATAGAGTTACAGGGTGTCACAATATCTCCCCCTTGGGAACATTCGTATATGAACGTTAAAGAAACATGCATAATAGAAGTAATCATGAAGATTTTAGCCCAACATGGATGCAACAAATGCACTTAAACATTATTTCAAAATTTCAACATGAAATCAAAATCACCATAAACTTGTTACCATGAATCATGAATGTATACAACATAACACAAGGGATGAAATTTAGGACTTGAAATCAAAGATAGGGCATAGTTTACTATCTTAAGCTTGAATAGAATGAAAGAGGTATGAATATTGCTTTTCATGTCTTATCTGACTTCCTAAGAGGCGCTTTCATCTTGTCGATTCCTCCAAAGATCCTCAACTGATGCCACATCTTTGTTCCTCAACCCTTCCACATATCCATCCAATATCTCCACCGAGACCTCCTTATAGGTTAACTCATCCCCCCATAACATCCACAACCTTAAAGAGGCCTATAGAACTTGGGTCACCAATACATCTCCTCAATATAGATACATGAAAGACTAGATGAACCATATCCATTCCTATTGGCAAATCCAATTCACAGGCAACTTTATCAATTTCCCTCAACACTCTATAAGGACCCATAACCTTAGGCTCAATTTCCCTTTCTTGCCAAACCGAATCACACCCTCTATGGGTGAAACTTTCAAGTGAACCTAATCATTAGCACAAGAACACATAGCCTACCTTAGTACTTAAGGACACCATCTCCCCCTTGGAAGAAAACCTGCACTTCACCATTTTCAACCAAAGCATTTGACCCTAGCAACGCAGGATCAAGGTCTTGCTTTAACATGACTTTTTCAACCAAGGAAGATTCGAAACCTTCAAACTACTACACTACCATTCTCAACTTCATCAAACCTTACTCCCAACTAGGCCAACTGATGAGCCTCTCTAGCCACCTCCTTGTTACCCAAAATCCTCACCTTTCCTATTTAGCAATCAGTTTTTCATCCCTCAAGATTTGTAACACCACCCCTAAAGACTCACAAGCTCTCCTTTATTCCAAAAATAAATCCATAAACCATCCACAAAACTACCATACACATATTCAAGTAGGGTTTAAAGATCCTATTCATGAGATCCATAAAAAAAGCTGGTGCATTAGTCAACCAAATAACTTTACCAAAAATCAAAATGCCCATCCCTAGTCCGACAAGCCACTTGGGGATTCCACACTCACTCTCTTCCACTTGGGAAAACTGGACCGAAGATCAATTTTAGAAATATGACTAGCCCCTTGTAGTTGCTCAAATAAGACATTTCCCTTAACCACCACATTACAACCTTACGAATTCTACAATTGTTGGAACTATGATAGGCATGCCATGAATCCACCCCAAAGACGAACTCAAATTCACCATGCCAAGTTCAATAAATTCACCAAAACATCACTTTATACAATAAGTACGTGGGACAATCCTCTATAGACTTTTCTAGCAACAATAGACTCATTTGGGGAGGGGATAGATGCCAAAAAGGTTCACATAACCATTTGGGGCACACATATAAAACCTATTAGCACAAAGGAATAATGAAAGAAATAATGGCTCCTGGACCTAACAAAGCATGCATGTAAAATTGAAAAATCTTTAACATACCAAGAACAACATCGAAAACCTCATCTCCTCCTTTCCTCCCTTAAAGAGCATAGAATCGATTATGTCGTAGAGAACCCCCTTATTGGCCTTCTTGAGCCCTTTGATCAACATGACCACCCTTACCCCTTTTTTGAGCATATGGATAATCAACTAACTTGTGAACCTCTTCACCATAACTATAGCAAGTGTTGGTTTTCCTCAAGCATGGACCACCATGGTTCCTCCCACACCTTTGAGACTTAGGATTAGACACCCCATCCATAGCCAATCTCTTGTTTGGATCATTGGAGGACTCTTAACCTTGGAAGCCACCACCAAATCGAGCCCTCTTGGATCCCTCATTTCCTCACTTTCTAAGCTTATCTCCTTCAA
Source organism: Solanum sejunctum (assembly GCA_025642045.1). Taxonomy (NCBI): domain Eukaryota; kingdom Viridiplantae; phylum Streptophyta; class Magnoliopsida; order Solanales; family Solanaceae; genus Solanum; species Solanum sejunctum. The sequence continues at coordinate 8,961 of JAOTQJ010008633.1, forward strand.
GTTGTTTGACATATGTCATGAGACGTGATAAATCCATATAACCTACTAGAATAGCGGTATGACACTCTTCATTAACCAAGTTGGATACTCCCGATACAAACATTTTCATCCTCAATCTCGGCTTGACCACCAATTGTGGAGCATACCTGGAGAGTTGGTTGAACTTGAGGGCATACTCCCTCACACTCATATATCCTTGCTTAAGGTTCATAAATTCTATCATCTTAGCCTCCCTTAACTCGATAGGAAAGAACCGATTGAGGAATGCCACTTTGAACTCTTTCGAAGGGATAGCATCACCATTTACCTTCTCCATCTTCCATTGCACAAACCAAATTTGAGCCATACCATTGAGTTGGTAGGCTGCCAACTCCGCCTTTTATTTTAAGCTAACCCCCATAGCATGATATAGATCCAGAAGAAGGGAAACATTTCTTAAAGCACCTCATACCCTCTTGCTCATAGTCATGGTGCACTTTAAAACTCTAATCAACATGGTGTGTTGGATGCCGAAGACCATTAACAACTTAGTACTCTAATACCAAGTTTATCACAACCCAAGTCTAGGTCCTAGATGTGACACGCTGAATGGAAACCTAAAGGGGCCCTAAACAAGCCTTAAAGCATATCATTTACATATTCTTAGTCGCAGAAGCAAAGTAAACAACAATGAGAGTATAAACAAGGATAAAGGGACTACGGAAAGCTTTAATAGCATAAATCATCGAAATAGTCAAAGATCAAAGCATAATTACATAACTTGTCCAACAACACGTTTAAATTGAGTAGGGGCCGAGATACTTTCCAGGCTCACCCTTATAGTCTTAAGAATCTAAACAAAAAAAAGAGTCTTTACATAACATAAGATCAATAGCTATTGTCCCTAGGGTTGAGGACTCACCAAACTTGCTTCAAGAGATAGCACTTGCCACGGGGAGAATGCTAGTGAGGGGCTCTGGTTCCTATATGGTAACATCATATAGGCATAGAGTATGTATTACTATGTTTGAATGTACTAAGTATATAGGATATAATGCAACAAGAGATAGGCAACATGCATAAACATAGGTAATGGATAGTATAATAACAATATGGCATGCATTATCAATGCTTAAATTAAAAAATG
>JAOTQJ010008644.1:4114-18148 GCA_025642045.1 Solanum sejunctum
TAGCTAACTCTAAGATGAATATGGTCAAACATTTTTGAAGCATTACTGCCGGATTTATCGGATTATTAATTCATGCAATCAAATTTCCAATTTTCAATTGTTTTAACATTTTCTTTTCTTTCTTTTGGGTGTAAGTTCTTTCACTTGATTTTTATAAGTGCATTTTGATACTTCAAGTTTATCCATCTCTCTCTAGTTTTTGCTATTATATGAACAATAATTATTTTTTAAAGTCAGCAAGTTATTATAAGGATATTTGTAATTCTTGATCAATTATTTGTAGTTACATTTATGAAATGATTCTCATCTGAGCATATTCAATTTTTTCCACTTTCTTATCCATAACTTGGGCTAAAACATCGTGCTTCACAAGTTTAAAGATATACTAGTAAAAAAATTGTTAATCATTTAAATATTTCACATTTGAGCTAGAAGCAAAATTTTAAGTCTTTTATGTCTTTATAAGTACGCACTGATCCAACAAAAAAATCTTTATATTTTTCTTTTATGATTTATAATTTTTTTCTTAAAAAAAATAAAATATTCTTTTAAATCGAGACTCTATTGAAAATAACCTCTCAAATCTCAACTCTGTAAAGATAAGAGTAAAGTTTGTACGCCTAGGTTACTCAAATCTATTATGTATTTTGCTAATATATTGTTGTTGTTGCATAGTTATTAATAATTTTTTTTCTTTTAGTAGGGGTGAAGAAAATCAAATCGAAATTCAAATCAAATCGTAAAACGAGTTAACCCGAGAAAAAATTTCGACTAATGATTTAGTTTGACTTTGTTTAATGTTGAAAAAAAAAATCGATTATATTTGCTTTGGTTTGACTTTAATTTTAAAAAATCAACCCAGAACTAAACCAATCAGATATCTTATTTATATATACTAATTTTTTTGACACGTGTGTTGCATGTATATGTAGAGTCTTGTAATATATGTTTCTGTAAAATAATAGTAATATTATTAAAATGATATTAAATTATTGTATATTTGTTGTGCTTAAGTGTATCATCAATGAAATTTGAGAGGATAGATGTATGCAAACTTACCCCAACAATTTTCGATAAATATTTGCACCCAAAATTAATAAACACTATTCAGTAATTTTTGCATAAGAGACACTTTCATTGCATCAATAGGGACTAATTCGTGATTTAGTAGGGCTGAGCTAAGATTTTTAGAGTCCATTTTTTAAATTAAGCCAGTCTAAATAAGCATGTTGATTTGTGGAGCTTTTGCAATATGGTTGGACCGACCCGTGTGTCAAATTAAAAAATAATTAAAAATAAAAATAAAATAAAATATTAAAAATAATAAGAGCCCTTACTCAAAGTTCATTTACACATGTTAAATATTAAAATTTAGATACAAATTATATTTTTATATTATGTAATAGTAATACTAAAACCATGTAATATTGTCCTATTACTATTTATTTTAATATTTTTAAATTATAATTTAGTTTAAATTATTTTTTTTTTAAAAATACTTCTAATGCCAATCCGTAAAGGCCTGCAACCCATGTATTAATGAGTTGTGTTAGCTGTTTTTTAGCTTACGAAAAAAGTAGACTAGCCAAACCTCACACATCAAATTTCAAGGCTTGTATGGACTAGCCCAGATAGGGCGAACCAACTCGTATTGACAACTCTAATAAGGAGTATTTGAAAGAATACATATGTTCTGCTATATCTTTTTTTTTTACAGTGTCATTCGTAACCTGTCAATTATTTAATTCTAAGAAACTTTCTAACATACATATTAACATTATCTTATCAACCAAAATAAGGGACAAGATTTAACGATTTTTGTATGCATTTGATATATCTTTAATACGAAACAACAAAATTCAAAATGTTTTCTATTTTCTTTTATTACATGTCAAGGCAAAGTATACCAAGCAAATTTAAACATAGAGAGATATCTAAACTATTACTTTTGAGATTTAACAAAAGTTATAATATTGTTTAAACAACAACCTTATATTTCTTTCATCCGATTACATGTTTCGAATGTAGATATAATTATTTCAAATAGTATACTTATATAGTATTCGATTACTCAAAAGAAAAGTCTCAATGATTCTATACATATAATTACCATCTATATATTCATATTTTAGTGAAGAAATTAAAATTGAAACTTTAATTTTAGATATATGTTATCCCTAATTATAAAATTCAGACAAAATAAAAAGAAATGAGTTACCATGGCCTCTTACAAGACGAAATAGAAGAATATATATATATATATATATATATCAAATCTCTTATGTTTATAGATAAATAAAGATCTCTTTTATATAAAAATAAAGTTCTTACATAAACTTAACAAAAATTTATAAGTGATGTAAGAATTTTTTTCTCTCGATAAAACATAATCTATGTTATGATACCATTCCGAATAAACCTGTGACAACACTTTTTTTTTAAAAAAAAAGACCACTAGAACCACAAAAGTAAATAACTAACAAATTAAAAGAGAAGAATTAAAAATATCTTATTTGCTTTCGTTATTGTTTTCTTCTTAGTTCATTGCTCTAATAATGTCTCTATCACCATATCATGAATAATATATCCTATTTGGTATTCATCCTAACATTTTGAACTTCTTTTGATTGGTTGTGCAAAATAAAAAATGCTTAAATTTTAATAATTATTTATCATTCATTCGGTGCATACTTTATGGTGCAAGATAATAGAGTAAAATCTTCGACTTACACAAAACTAAATAAGAGGATTAAGTATGTGAGCACAAACTCTATATTATATTAATGATTGTTACTAATTACATCAAGCTTAGTCCAATTTAATATATTTTTATCTTTGCACGTTTGAAAATGCTTTAAGATTAGCTATGAGCTTCGATCAAAATTTAGTAGCATTACAGAAGGTATATAAAATGAAGTTGACATATGAATGGGGTTATGCAATTGAAAGAATTTGGATTGGGTCACCATGTGGGTGAATTCATATGCATATTAATATTTATAATAATATATTTATTATATTTATTTAAAATATTAATAAAAGAAAAGAGACATAACTATTTAAAAAGTTGTGTTTGTTTAGAACTATAAAAAAGTTCTTTTATTGAAAATAAAAAAGTAACTTTTTCTTGATAAAAAATAGAGAGAAAGAATGTTTCTTTTCTTCCTCTTCTCCAATTCAAAAAGAAGTTCAAGTGAGGATTCTTATGTAGATTGCTTTTCCGGAAAATGAACAAGTGTAACAAGATATGATTATAGACTGTGATTTTATATGGTGTAGTTCATCTTTGTATGATTATATTTTTTATTTAATAAAACAAATTCAATAATTCTACAAACTAAATATTTTATTAGATTCTACATTGATATCAAAACTAGATTTTTTATCCTAGTCTACTTGAGTATCGAAAACGGTCTGCTTTTGTTGTAAAAGAACAAATTACTTACGAAACGGTAGGAGTCCTTTTTCAACGAGGAAAAGAATAATTATGGGGTCTTTGTTGGACAAATTGTTCTACTACACTTCTTTATTGAGTATTAAGAATGTGATAAGTGACAGAGTGGCCCCTCAATTGAAAATGTAGTCATCTTCAGTTTTTTTTGATGGACTAGTTTTTAAAGAATCAAGTGAGAGCATTGACCCTCACTTTGTTTTGGTCTACAATTTTTTTAAGTTGGAAAATTTTTGACAAAAGAGTTCTTAGACGTGAAAAACTTTTCACTTTTATTATTATTATTTTTTGACATAAGATGTCTTATACATAAAAGAGTTTTCACTTAAAATTTTTTTTGAAAGAAGAAAATGTCATAAATGTAAAAGTTTTTTTGGATAATTTCAAAAGGAAGAGAGACTTTTTTTTGTTGCTGTAAAAAGGTTTTTTTAATAAGGTTTTTCTCTTCCTTATTTTTTGGATCATAAAGGCTGATCTCTTTATACAAATTGTTGCATAATTTTTTTTCTCATGTGTGATTACTCCTAATTATTTTCTGTATGTGTTACAGAAAATCATGGTATTGATAAGGACACCTAGATGACTTTTTATAAAGCAACAGAAGGATAAGGTGAAAACTATGATTGAAAATTTGGTTAATCTCTCGCCAGAATCCAATGTTGAAGATGATGATCTTACAAGATTTGTGAAACATATAATAAGAATTAATCAGTTAATTCAAGAGATTGTTTGGGCCGGGAGTTTATTAACCACGGAGAAGAAATATTTAGCTTTGCGATCTGCATTGTCAGAAGATTTTCAAAAGAAATTACTTGACAAATCTTGAGATAAGTTGAATCTCAAAAGAGCGAGAGCTTACAAGTCATTGGTCCAACATTTCATAAATGAATATGTTGACTTGGAAGTTAAGAAGACTATGTGTCATTCTGATTGACTGGCTATAAGATATAAATTGACTTTTGACTTACGTATAGATTTGATTTTATCTATTCCTGTTCACTAAGAGATATTACAGTGATCATGTGTATTGAATTTGTATAATGATTTTTTATATGTAACATGATTTATGTGAATTTATATGTTAATTATTATTAAGTATTTATGTGATTTATGATAAGTGATTCGTAGATGACTGATTATGTTAAATTTATGACATATTAGAGTTCAGGTGATGATTGGGAACTTAGTGAACTTTCGAATCTGAACCTGATGTGAAATAAATATTAACATAGTTAATTATTCTAAGAATTATTATATGTAAGAATATTAGGCTAAAACAATGTGCATTAATATTAGGCTAAAACAATGTGCATAGTTGTCTCATTTTATTTTATGCATGTTTTAAATCAATATGTCAACTATTGCAAAGAACATTGTTGCCAAGCTTAACAAAAGTGATAAGTTTAAGGGTGATAACTGTAAAACCAAGTGTGTCCTGGAAGAGCAAGAAACTCTTAAAGCTCTAAATGTGTCTTTGACACTTTCCAAAAATGGTTATACCCTCCAACATGTGAAAGCCACAAAGAAGCTTAAGATTAGTCAACAAGGAGAGAAAAATATTTCTACTCCAGAGAAAAATATTTTTACGACTAAGTTTAAGTGCTATAACAGTAAGAACAAGGGACACTTTGCTTATGATTGTCCTAAGCCTAAGGTAAATGAACTTATGATAATTTACATAGTGATGTAAATGTTTCTTGTTCTGCCTTTTTAACTGAATCACTTCCTATATGGATTGTAGATTCAGCAGCCACTGAACATATAGTGACAGAAAGATTCTTGTGTAGATTATAGACGAATTTCGCGAGGATTTAAATGGGTATACGCAGGAAACAACTCCAAAGAGGAGGTCAAAGAGATTGGTACCTGCAAACTTGAAATGCGGGGTGATCGAACTCTACTCCTATATGATGTACTATTTGTCCCAACGATTAGTCGTACTTTAGTCTCTGTCCGAATACTGATTAAAATGGATTTTAATTTTTTCTTTCATGAACATGGTATGGATATGTACTTGGGTAAGACAAAATATGGAACTGTTTATTTTTATGATCAATTTTTTTGTACTGGATGTTTGTCAAAGTTTCTATAATGATAATATTAATTTTTTCTTATTTACATTTTGTAATTGTGAGAAAGATTTAAATACATAGCATGCAAAGCTCGGCCATATTGATCAGCAAAGAATGAACCGCATAGCCAAAGAAGATTTGCTTGGCATAATAGATAAGATAGAGTTGTCTACTTGTGAATCTTGCCTAGCTGAAAAAACTGCTAAAAATCTATTTGGAAAAGGCACAAGAGCTGATACTCCATTGCAATTGATTCATTCTAACATTTGTGGTCTAATTAATATAAGGGCAAGACATGGTGTTGTTTATTTCATCACTTTTATTGATAATTTTACTCGATTTGGTTATACTTGATTTCTCACAAATCTGAAGCTTTGAGTTGCTTTATTAAGTTTATCAACTTAGTTGAGAATCAATTGGACTAAAAATAAAAGCTCTAAGAACCGATCGAGGAAGGAAGTATTTGTCTGATGAGTTCAAAAACTATATGATGAAAAACAAATTCAAAGGCAATTAACTACTCCTTATATTCCACAACACAATGATTTTACGGAACGACAAAACAGAACCTTGTTAGAAATGGTTAAGTCGATGATGGCACAAACAAAATTGCCAATCACCTATTGGGTGATGCTTTGCTCACTGCTACATTCATACTTAATCGTGTCCCTTCAAAATTAGTTATAACTATGCCTTATGAGTTATGGACTAAATATTAGCCCGATTTAAATTTTTTAAAACCTTGGGGTTGTGCTATTTTTATTCGTAATCCTTCTGCCAATGTAAAAAATTAGGTCCAAGGGGAAGAAAATGTATTTTCATAGGATACTCTGAACAATCTAAGGGTTGTGTTCATAGGGAAACAAAATAGTGGCACTTTAACTGAATTTGAATCACCTGATGTCACATTCATAGAGAATGACTTTCCTAAGCAGGGAGAGATAGGTCATGACTTATCTCTTTATGAAACTATGGAACAGACTGTTTTCGCTGCGAAGATCAAATGGATTTGAGTGAGAGTCATTTTAACAATAAAGGATTAGTTCCTATTTTCACAGATAGACCACATGCATCAAATCTTAATGATATTGCTGGTCCGAGTGTATTAACTTACCAATTGATAAATCAATTTGTCAATCTCAACCTCGACGAACAAGTCATCCACAAATTCCTCATTGTCGATTTGAGATCGAAGAGAAAACATTTATAGTTACTCCAATGATGAAGAGCCAAGAAATATAAATGAGGCTCTTACATGTCCTGCTAAAGAAAAATAGTTAAAAGCAATGGAGGAGAAAATAAAGTTAATGAAATCTAACCAAATGTGGTAATTGGTTGATCTACCTATAGGCCGAAAAGCTATTGAAAACAAAAGGGTTCTCAAAATCAAGCGTAAGACAGATGCTAGCATTGAAATATTCAAAGCTCGTCTAGTAGCTAAGGGGTACATACAACAGGAAGGAACTGATTATGAAGAAACATTTTTACCTGTTGTGCGCTTTACTTCAATAAGATTAATTTTGCTTATAGTAGCTGCATTGGATCCTGAATTACATCAAATGAATGTGAAAACTGCATTTCTCAATGGAGAACTAGAAAAAGAAATTTAGAAGGAGCAACCTGTAGGTTTTGTGAAAAAATGTGAAGAAAATAAAGTATGTCGACTTCAAAGGTCGATTTATGGCCTTAAACAATCTTCTAAACAATGGAACTTACGTTTTCATGATGAGATCATATCATATGGATTCGTTATGATTCATGAAGACCATTGTGTGTATATAAAAAGACTCAAAGATAAGTTTGTGATCTTATCATTGTATGTAGACGACATACTAATAGCTGCAAGTGACATTGATCTCATAAAATAAATAAAAGAGTGGCTATCATCTATTTTTGAGATGAAAGATATGGGTGAAGTAGCATACATTCTTAGAGTTAAGATTTCAAGAGACAGTTCAAAAAGATTATTATCTCTTTCATAAAAATCTTACATTAAGAAAATTCTTGAATGCTTTAATATGCAAGATTGTAAACCCATAAACACTCTAGTCTGTAAAAGTGAAGCTTTGAACCAAACAATGTGTCCTAAGATTCCATATGAAAAAGAACAAATGAGAAAAGTTTCTTATGCTAATGTAATCGGAAGCCTCATATATGCTATGATGTATACTAGGTCGGATATTTGTTATGCTATTGGGTTAGACTGCAGATATTAATCTGATCCAGGACAGCAATATTGGAAAGCAATTAAAAAGATATTGAGATATCTTAAAGGCACAATCGACTATTCCTTATGTTATCAAGGAAAGGATCTGCAACTCAAAGGCTACACATGAGAGAAAATTCACCTCTAGATGTGCATTCTTGCTTAATAATGACGTCATATCATGGAGTAGCAAAAAGCAGTCATGCATAGCCTTGTCCACTATGGAAGCTGAGTTTGTTGCGCTTTCATTTGCTGTGCAAGAAGCTGTTTAGCTTAAGCATTTTCTGGTTCACTTGGGTGTATATAACAATGTTATTGAGCATGTCGCAATCAATTGTGATAGTCAGGCTGCAATGGCCTACATGAAAGATCCAAAGTACCATGAAAAGACAAAGCATATTGACATAAAGTATAATTTTGTAAGAGACATGATAACACGAAAGAAAGTGAACATAGACTACATATCTACACATCAAATGATAGAAGATCCCTTAACGAAATCCATAGCATATGATGCTTATGAAAGACATGTGAAGTCATTGGGTTTACATAGATGCTGATATATTTTATTTTTATTTTTTCAGATATATTCATGTAAATTCACATTATTGAAGTTAATGTTGATTAATGCCTAATTTTCCATTCTTGTTAGTTCATACATATATATATATATATATATATTATTCTAAGGATAGAAAGTATGTCGAACTGACAAAAAGACTGACCTATTCACACAGGCAGTCGCCTCTATTGTCTAAGTGACAAGTAGAGATGAGACAGTTATAAACTAATTATTGTCAGAAGTGATGATAATAGAGAGCTAAAAATTTATAATCAAAATGTCGTATGTTATTTTGTATTTAATCATGTGTGATTGAAGTGAGTTAGTCTGTTTTAATACCAGATATGAGTTTTGAAGAATAAATAAATGAGTAGATTTGTGAACTCAAAGTTAGACATAAGTTGTCTTTCTTATTATCTGCACAGTATTTTTATTAATAAAGGACATACGCTCCATGAAAAAGGAGTCAATACTGTGATACATGTTTCATACCATGTATGTATTAAGTGACCCATAAGGGTGATACAAGTTTAGTCTCTACTTACTATCGTGTGAAGCCCTGAAAATTATAAGTAATTTTCATATTGTACCCTCATGACTTAAATCAGTTTCTTGAGATTCAATTTGGTGTGTGCTACCTTAGTTTGTTGCCAAGAGACCATGTTTGATTCGATCTGGCGGAGCATTTCTAGAAAAACATATCACGTTGAGATTGAGAGATTCATGAGATGAGGAATATCATTGGATATTATCACATCAATTGCGTTCATTGATGTCCTTTTATGTTTGTCTACGAGACTAGTACATAATGATGAACTCAAATATAAGAAAAGAGATAATGGGAGATATGAATATGATAAATGGTCTAGGGTACTGCATACTATAATCTACTCTAAGTTTCATTGATTGAGATGTTGTATATTCCTAACAGATGTATAGCAACGAAACTCTCGGAGTATGCACTGATCACACGGTCTAGTCGTACGTATGAACGTTGCAAAATAAGAATGTGAATTGACCCACTATGTGTGAGTGGGAGATGAAGGAATTTGGATTGGGTCATCCATGTGGGTCAACCCATATGCATATTAATATTTATAATAATATATTTTTTATATTTATTTAAATATTAATAAACAAAAAGGGACACTTTAGAAGTATAAAAGGGTTCTTTTATTGAAAGAAAAAATATAATTTTTCCTGAAAAAAACAAAGAGAAAGAACATCTCTTTTCTTCTTCCTTCTTCCTCTTCTCAAATTCAAAAAGAAGTTCAAGTGAAGATTCTTGTGTAGATTAATTCTCCGGAAAACGAATAACTGCAACAAGGCACGATTATAAACTATGACTTTATAGGGTGTAGTTCATCTTTGTATGTGATTACATTTTTTGACTAGTGAAACAAATTAAATGATCCTGCAAACTAAATATTTGATTAGATTCTACAGCAATAAAATGTGAGATTACTCAGTTTCTACTTGTGTAATCATAACAATAAGATATTTAGATATATATATCACTGGGTTTGTTTGATTGAGTATTATAGTTTTGCTATTCTCTCATTAACTTTTTTCCCTTCCGACGATCAAACATATATATGTAAGTGGGTGTCCTTTTCTATTCTCTCAATTAAGATAGTTACATAGTAAATATCAAATTAAAGAGACTGATTATGGGTAAAATATAAGCAACGAGATGAAGATACCCTTTCTAATCCGTTAAGCCATGATTAAAAAAAAAATAAAGTTTAAACAAGTTTTGGATTAAAAGGTTAAGAGAAATCATGTACTCTTGAAATGGCAGCATTTGAAGCAACTAATTGAACTTGGGTAGTAGATAAGTTTGTTTCGCTCTGAAGCAGCACATCCGTTCTGAGGTCCAGTAGTTTTTCTTGTTGCGGTAGTTTTCTGAAGGAGCGAAATATATACTTATGCCTAATGAATGCAGCGCTTTGTATGAAAGAGTCGTTTGATTTTTTTTTTGTACGACAGTATTGCCCAAAATCGACTGCTGCATGAAGTGCTGAAGCTATCCATATTATGACGGTGCAAGATTTTATGAGCTCTTATCAAGTTTGCATTTTAGGCCACCAAGCCTCATCTTTCTTGTCACCATGTCCTTCCGCCAAGCTTGAAGTTCACTGTCTTTCTGTATAGTGTCATCTGATCTGTAATAGAAGTTGCAGTATTCTGTTGCCCAACTTTTGATTGCCGACCAGATTTTCAACCCCTCAACAGCACACGGATAGTCCCGACCATGTGCGGAGCTTGAGTCCTCAACAGCCACTCCCCTTGAAGTGAATAAAATTATGATCAGGTTAGCAGGAAAAGCAACACCGCAAATATTCGTTTAGTGAATTTATATACTGTATAAGGTTTATAATTCCTTTGTGTCCTTTCATTTACCTTTTGATGAGATCAGCAGGAAGTGATTGTTCAGGGAAAATCCAGTCTTTGTCAAGTCCTGCTGACATTTCCATCCAATATTTGGCAGGGAAAAAGGTAAACTCAATAATTCCACCACTATTGATCAAAAGTTGTCTGGCTAAACCATTTATATTCATCGTGTTATGAAAATGAGGAAGGAGAAGCTTATGAATAGGGTGGAGCACACAGTTGCCTATTTGTTGTAATCACAAATGGCTTGATGACAACGTGCTTATTCAACCTCATGACAAGGTAATAATAAATGTTTCCAATTACTTTGAGAGGTTTTACCAGTAAACGGTGAGCTCATGAATGCCTGAGTCATTCACTGCTGCATAGGCTTTGGCCAACTGCCAGATATAACCTTCAATACCTTGATCTGATGGTGTATACACTTTGCTAACAGTACCAAATTGATCTCCGTTTGGATGCGGCAAACTCGCAAACTTAGTTCAATTGCCAGTGGCTTCAAAGTTTCATTGTCGTGCAAGAAAGCAGAGTTCTTGAGGCATAAGTTTCTGTGTTTGTCATCGTCTTAATTCTCCTCAACTATGGCATAATGATGTCGTGGTGATTCAATATGAATAATCTGTTAGTCTTGATTGCCTGTTAAATAATAGTACCAACTCGTCATCAACTAATATTTGTCACTACATTCTACTCATTAAAGTTGATTGAACAATTTAGCTTGCAATATGATTACCTCATCAACTGTGAGTCCAACTTATCCTCTACCTGCTCTCTGGTAATTGTACTCTGTTGGTTGCCATATATGTTATCCAAATTGCTTGGAGAAAATCCCTGCAGATATTAGATAAGCCAACATCTTCATAATGCATAAGGAATAATTAGGGATAATCAAGAAAAATAGAGGCCAAGTTGAGAAATATCTGGATATCCTCAAAGAGTAACAATTCAGATTAATTAAAGCTTACTTGGAGTCTATTGATTATGACGGGACTGGTTCCTGCCAACATTTCTCTCGCAAATTCTTCATCCGTCCTCCATGCAGCTTTATCCTCTAAATATAACATCAATATGTAGATTACCAAAGGCGAGGGCTTGAAGCAGGGCGAAGCTACATTCACCCAAAGGTGGTCGTCGAAAAACTTTTTCAAATATATAGGTTAAATATAGATACTTTGATATGTATCAATCATTAAACACCCTTATACAAAAATTATCTACTCATTCTCTAAAAGTATGAACACCGTCGATTTCGCCATTGGCGTGAAGCACAATACTTTTGATCATGCAGAAATAATTTAGATAAATACCTTGAATAACCTGAGGAGGTGGGACTTGAATAGGCCTTCACCATCAGAATGGAAGACTTCTCCAAAGGAATGTTGTCAGTAATGTCTTTCAACAAAGGCCCTTGAGGCAACTTGCTTCCTCCTTCATGGAGCTCGTGTACATCCTCAAAGCTATCAAACTTAGTGGGTGTGTTATCGAACAAAGTCATTTTCATAAAAAAATGTATCCTCCTTGATCTGTCAAGCTATGACTACAATTTTTCCAAAGCGTAAGGCGCAAAATTAAATGGATTCGCAACCAACAGTGTGCGCGAAAAATTGATATTGTAGTTCATGGTCATGTTATGGTGATGCACTGTTTAACCACCATCAGAACTCAAGTTGTTCCTCTTTAAATTCGATTAGTGTCTTCATCAAACAACTGGTAAATGTATGCCTGAGTAGCACCTTCCTTCCTGAGTGGAGTTCCAAGACCAGATTTCAAATGTGAAATCATCTCACAGAATTCGTGCACACAGACAGAGTATCTTTTGTTGATATGTGTATTCAAGATGTACAGAGAGCTAGCCTTTCTATTCAAAACCGGCGGTTGTACATAACGAATAGAACGGACACATAATAAAGAATACAAACGCCGATTGGAGTTGGACTTTTTGAGCCAACAGCTTTTTAGGTTTAAAAGTTGATGGAGGGAATTTTAGTAATTTCATTTTTAACAGATATTAGATTTTTTTAAAAGGGTATTTAGTAATTTGACTTTGAAAATTGTAGAGCTGGTGCTTTCAAATATATATATTGCATAATTTACCCTTCTAACATATTATTTTAAATTTGATCTAAAATTTTGGATGATCTAATAAAAATTCTAGTCCATAGATATTAGTAGGTATAATTACATTTTTGAGTTTTTCTTATAAAATATTAACTATTTTTAAATATATTTTTATTTATTATCTAGGAATACCATATATAGAAAATATGTATAATCTATAGGAATTGTACTTAACTATGCATTAAAAGTGAATTTTATATGTAATATATATTGTATTATATTTATTTGAGGAAAAAACCCGCATTATGTGTTAAAAACAAATTATACATGTAAAATAGATGTATTATATGATGTATAAAAATGACTTTACATGTAATATAGATGTATTGTAAGTGTTTTAAAAGTATTAAACTTATTTTGATAAAAAATCTAAATTATATATTTAAAGTTAATTATACATATATTAAGATAAATTTATATGACTATAAATGGTAAATAATTTTTAAATATGATATGTTTGGGTAAATTTTTTTATATTAGTAATTTTAATGCATAAATCAAGAATCAAATCAATACTAATATTAGCAAGCAAAAATAAATTAATACAACACTAAGAGTGATAATAATAATCAATATTTGTTCTTTAGTTTTACATTGATTTAGATAATTAAAATACATAACTTAATTTTAATTTTTTTTAATGTCTACTCATATAATTAATAAGTACTTATCACATGTATTTTACCATGATTTAGCACTTTAAAGTTATAATATTTTCATTATGGCTTATTTAGCTTGATTTAGTACTTTAAAACTAGGATTATCTTCATTATAACTTATTTATTTGCAATATTTATTTTATACAATCTCATTATTATTTTTTGTTGAATATTTTAATATCATATTTTGTGTCTTTATTAATATTATATTGAATTAAAAAAATATTTAAATAATAAGTTAATTGTATATTTTTATATATTTTACCAAAATATTTGAAAAAACTCGAAAATACTAGAATTTTAAAAAAATCTAAAAATTTAAAAAAAAGACAAACTTGAAAACCCTGAGAAATCTAAAAAAAACCAAAGTTAAAAAATCCAAGTCATAAACTCATATATTAAATTTAGACAGCCTTAAATGACTACATTAATGGTTTGATCAGTAAACAATACAATAGTGATTGGATTTGCAACTTTACACTTTAAAGTCTCTTGTCATGTTTCAATATTTTGTACTTGTAAATGTATCGACAAGCGTGTATCATTCTGTACTTTTGTTTAGAGGTCTGTGG
>JAOTQJ010008673.1:0-18143 GCA_025642045.1 Solanum sejunctum
CTAACTTAATCACTAGAGTAAATAATTAAAAGAAATGCCTTACTATTCTTATTCTTATTCTTATTCTTATTCTTATTTTTTTTAGGTCGTTACATTTATAATTTTGGTTATTTCATAATAACAAAAGTTTAATAAAAAGAAAAAAAATATTAAAGCATTATTTTCTAAAAACTCTATCCATCATACTAATTATAGTCAATCATATAAAATTTTAAAATATTATTAAAGTATTTAGTCACAATCTTTTTGACATTTTTTTTAACTTAAATATTTTCTTGATATAGTTTTTATATATGTTTTTATTTTGAGAAATAATTTATTCATCTTTAGTTGACCTTTTTAAAAATGCAAGATGAAGTAGTTCAAAACAAAAAATTAGAATGAAACAAAAATTAAAAATAGAAGTAATAATATTAAATAATAATTATGAGCCTATGAGATTAATGTAAGGTAGAAAAATTATATAAATTTGGTAGTAAGTAATTTTCTCAAGAGGATAGATGTTATGTGCTTGCAAATTACCTCCATCAATAGACTTAAGAATAAGTATTCAGTAATAATTTTTTTTAACAAAAAATATATATTGTGTCAATTTTTTTAATTATTGATTGTAAAACTCACAGGAGTGTATAAAGAAAAATCATTTGGTTGAGTTAGAAAAATATAAAGTGAAATTTTACGAACAAACAGTTTAAAAAACGTTACATGACAGATAATCAACTAGTAAATTAATTAAGAGGTCGTGGTTTTTTTATTATTTAAAATTTAAGATGATATAATTGATTTGTATCTCATAGTATTTTAATAATATTAAATTATTTATATTAGGTGAATACTATTAGTATAAAAAATAAAACTAAAAGAATTTGAGGGTTTTATCCATCAATCAATATGCAAAAAGTCAATAACTTAAGGTACAAAATACAAAATAGATAACTCTATATCTAGAACTAGAAATATCAACTTTTTTTATTTAATTGTGAGAATAGAAACAAAGTTTATATTTCATTGTAGTTAATCTTTGATTTTGCGAAAAAAGAAGATAATATTTATTAGGAATGTTATTAATAACCTTATATGAAGTTTTTATACTTGTCTTTTGACAGATCATGCAGTTTAAAGAACTCATCCTCAGAGAAAGTGTAAAGAAATTAAAGTAATGAAAATTTTTTGAAGAACAGAAAGAATGTGTTTCATATTTAAGAAAAGATATTCTAGTTTTTCTTTTACTAAGAGATAAAAATATAATATCATATAATTTGTATGTCTATGTTTTTGTAACGTTATGCAATATCATTCTTTATAGTTACTATGAAATTTAATATGAATATAATCAATTTGTATGTTTTTATATTATTTGTATGTGTGTGGATATACACTTTTGCTGATCTAATTTGTGGACATAATCAAGCTTTTAATAACAAGAACTGAACGGAGCCTTGGAGAAATTGATAAAGTTGTTTTCAAAAGTTGTTGTCATTTGACCAGAAGGTCATAGGTTCAAACCTTGGTAACATCATATGACAGAAATACAAGGTAAGGCTACGTAAAATAGACCCTTATAGTCGGACCCTTCCCAGAAATGCACCTAGCTTGCCTATTTTTTATTTAATAACTAGAATATCAATTAGTGAAGAAAAAATTTGGTTGCTAAAAAGAGGTATAACGACTGGATGTTTGTCGTCATTAAAGCTTTTTTAATGACCGAATTTAATCCAATTGCTAAATTTTAATGATAGAGCTTTTAAATATTAGTGATGACGAGATTTTTATCAGTCGTTATTGACTAATAAAGACTGAATTTATACTATTAGCGAAGAAATTTCCCCTCGTTAAAGACACATTTTCTTGTAGTGTAGGTACTGTCCCTTGTGGTAAATAAATGCGCTTGAAACCTTCACGGAGTTGATAAATAGAGTATTCTAATAGAACCTTAACATGTTCATGATCGTGTTTATCAATGATATCTTTGTGTATTACAAAGATAAGGCAGATCAGGCAAATCACTGTAGAATCGCCTTGCAGACACTAATAATTCGTTATACGCCAAGTTCTCAAACCGTGAGGTTTTGCTTAAATTTGTGACATTCTTAGGCCGTATAGTTTTGGGTGATAACATATGAGTGGATACTCAAAAGATTGAGGCAGTCAAGAATCGGCCCAACCTCTCCAACTAACATTTGAAGTTTCTTGGGTTTGGTTGGCTACTACCACAGGTTAGTTGATGATTCTCTTCCATATCTGCGCCACTGACTAGGCTGACTCAAAAGAACGCCAAGTGTGAGAGGAGTTTCCTAGAGCTAAAGAAAAGGTTGACTATGGCCCCTATGTTGACCTTGTCTGATAGAACGGATGGATTTGTCATCTACTGTGATGCTTCGTGTGGGATTGGAATGTGTGTTGATGCAAAAGGGTAAAGTTTTTGCCTATGCTTCGTGATAACTTAGGTAGATGAGAGGAATTATCCCGCCTATGACATAGAATTGGCAGTAGTGGTGTTTCCTCTCAAGCTATGGCGCCACTACTTATATGGAGCACATGTCGATGTCTTCACAGACCATAAGAGCCTATAATATGTCTTCACCTAGAAAAAGCTTAACAGATAGATGGACGACTTTAGTTGCTTAAGGATTATGATGCGAGAAACCTATACCACCCAAGTAAAGCTAACATAGTTATTGATGCTCTTGGAAGGTTGTCTATGGGAAGCACTCCTCATGTGAAAGAGGAGAAAAAGGAGCTATAGAAAGTGATTCATAGACTGGTACAATTAGGAGTTCAACCAGATGAATCCAGTGAAGGTGGAGTTCTTATGCATAGTAGGTCTGTATTATAACTAGTAGTGGTAGCAAAGGTGAAGCAAAATCAAGACCCTATCCTTCTGCAAAGATGTTCTAATATTCTATCCATCCAAGCTCATAATATCAAATATTCTATCCATCCAAGCTCAACAAAGATGTACCACAATTTGAGGGAGGTCTACAAATGGAGTGGAATGAAGAGAGATATTATAGAGTTTGTGTCTAAATGCCTGAATTACTAAAAAGTTAAAGTTAACTACTAACATCGCTATGGAGTAGCTCATACCTTTGAGATCCCATAGTGGAAATAGGAGATGATCAACATGGACTTGGTTACAAGCTTATCGGGGTCTTGCGGTCAAAATGATTCGATTTGGGTGATAGTTGATCAGATGACAAAATCTATGCACTTTTTAGCAGTAAAGAGGACCAACACTGAAAATGATTATGCCTCGCTATACATAAAGGAGATTGTTATACTTCATAGAGTCCAATTGTCTATCATCTCGGATAGACGATCCTAATTCACCACTCAGTTTTGAAGACCCTTTCAGAAGGGTTTAGGTTCGAAGTCAATCTCAACACTACATTACACCTATAGACTAATGGCCAAGTAGAGCACACATTTCAATCATTAGAGGATATGTTGAAGCCCCGCATCATTGATTTCAAAGATAATTAGGATAACCATTTGCGTCTGATTTTGTTTGCCCACAATAATAGCTACATTTGAGTATTCAGATAGCCCTATATTAGGCATTTTATAGGAGAAGATACAAATTTCCAATTGGTTAGTTCCAAATGGGTGAAGCAAAGTTAATTCGACCAAACTTGGTTCACCAAGAATTGGAGAAAATAAAGATCATTTCAGAAAGATTGAAAGTTGCATTGAGTTGACAGAAATCCTACACTGATATTAGTGTCACCTATTAAGGGTGTGATGCAATTTTATAAGAAATGGAAGTTGAGTCTTAGGTATATTGTCCCTTATCTTATTATAAAGAGAGTGGGAAATATAACCTATGATTTGGAGACATTACTAGAGTTAGCAGCCATCCATCCAGTCTTCCGCATTTCCATGCTAAAGAAGAGTTTGGGAGATGCACAGTTGGTTGTGTCTCTTGAGAGTATTGGAGTAAATGATAGATTGATTTATGAGGAGATTCCCTTCAAATCCTTAATCGTCAAGTTCAGAGGTTGAGAACCAAAGAGATTGCATCTGTTAAGGTGTTGTGGAGAAACCAGTTTGTAGAAAAGCTACTTAGAAAATGGAGGAGGATATCAAGGTGAGGTACCTTCATTTATTTCCACCTGCTAATGATGAGAGAGTTGATGGTAAAGATTCTTTACTAAATCCTATATATTTTGTCTACTCTAGTCTTAATTGACTACAGTATCCTAGAGTCCGAGTGATGATTGAACTGATTTGTTAACTGTTTACATGCCTTGCCTATTTACCTGCTTGATTGATTTATAGGATGAGTGAGTAGAGAGTTGTTTGATTATTAGAGTCCATAATAGGTATCCTTGCTTAACTAGGTTTCCTAGATTTTCTCCTTATTTGGGGATGAATGAACCCAAGGGGAGATAGTGTAACACCCCTAATTCTTTCCACTTAGTTTAATTACACGAACAAGGAAAATTGAGAAAAACAACCGAGAAAAAATAATTGGATGAAAACCTATAAGGGGTATTTGATGACGTTCACGCTCCAATAAGAAAGCAGTCATTGTCAGCGATTAATCTAACCAAAGGTTAGTATCAAATCCACAGGGAATATGGGGCATGATAAAAGAGTCCACTACTAATCATTTCAAGCATAAATAACTAGAATCTCTAAATAGGGGGTGGGGGTGTTGTTATTCAAAAACAAAATAGAATAAACATTAAACTAAGATGCAAGGAAATACTCAATTTTAGGGATAACTTGGTTATCGTGTTCACCATGGTTCATTGACTTGATTACCCTAGGTAACATAACTACAATTGGAAATCACATGCAAGATAGTAATTTAGGATCTTCCAGCTCTCTTCTGAAGGTGAAGGTCGAATTTCACCATGGCGCTTGGTCGGCCACCATGGCATGCCAACTAACCATTAACAATTATCCTAGTCAACCTCCCCTTGGTCGAGTTTGGTTGATTAGATGAGAACACATCAATTGAATCCTATCATCTACTTCCCTTTTCCTATTCATCACTACCTTAGTTGGGTTAGTGGTAGTAGGCGGGGTTTGGTGTTGGCCATTACCAAACAACAATCATAATGGAGAGAAATAGATAATACATGCAAACCCCAATCATAGAAATGCATATAAACCTAGGTTATGTCAAATCAACTACCCATGATTCCCACAACTCCAAGGTGTAGATGCTTAGCTACTCATGGCTAAGGCAAAATAACCAAACATGCATATACAAGATATAAATGAAAGTCTTCCCAAAAACCTTTAAGAGTGTAGGCATCACAAGTTGCAAACATAAAACCTTGATTGATCAACAATGAATATAAAGAAATATTTGCAATCCCCAAAATGGGTTTTCCAAGAAAAGACAGCAACCTAACTAAAAACCTAAGAACGATTCAAAATATGATGATCAAATGTCTCCAAGTCGAACTCTCTTTATAAAACCCTAACTTAAATTATATAGAGTATTTACAAAATCACCCAAGAATTTACATGGAAAATACAGTTGGCAGCTGATAAGTCTCGTAGGTAAGACTTGCAGGATGACCTACGAGTTATAGTCGGGGTCTTGTATCAAGTTCTTGGCATCTTGGACTAAACCGGTATGACCCATAGGTAGAGTCGTTGCTTGATCTATGACTCATATGTTCCTCTTATAGTCTTGGCCTTCAGTTTTTGTTCGAATATTTTGGCTCTCTAATTCCTGCTACGAGTCATCTTATACGAGATATGGTGAGAGTTACGACTCGTAGGATGGCCTCGTAGAGGTGACCTCCACTTAGCAAATTCCTGAATTTTTGGTTGCTAATTCATGCTATGGCACACCTATGAGTAGTAGCTATGACTCATAGGTGTGCTCGTATGTCCTAAGCTTCAGCAAAATTTGCAACTTTTCTTCAAAATCATGTCAACCTATCTTTTCTGCAAGAACAACACAAAAACACATAAAGACCATAAAAAGTAGCATTAAGAACTCACAAAATTTCTTCCTTTAGGCATCAAATGTGTTGTCTTTTTATAGCACATCAACATCCTCAACTTAGAATTATTGCTTGTCCTCAAACGATGACTCAATCTACACAGACAAAGACAAATACATAGCAGCTATATTAATGGCATATAGAATAACTCTTGTGATTCAAGTACCCAACTACCATTTTCACAAAATAGTATTACAAGGTTATTAGGAAAAAATAGAACATAATGAGATACCTAGAAATCCAATTATGACAAGCTAAGGAGCATCAACCGTCCGCAATTGCTGGTATAGTCATATGTTACTCAATTTATGCAAATGCCCTCATTAAAAAGAAATCCCTCATATTCACTCAAAAGCATTTTGAATTCAGGGACTGAGGAAGCATTCTCACTCACATAATTGAAATTCATGCATACTGACTAACAACATAGGCTTGCCTCTATGCTCATCCTCTGCCTTGGTGATAAAGTGGAGTTGGATCACTTTAGGACTTATAGGCTTGTAACATAGGTTCGGGGTGATTTGGTATGGTATTTTGGGCAAGTAGTGACTAAACGCTATCCTTGAACAATGTTTACCAACACTTTTTGCTTTAATAATCCAACACTTTTTAATAAATCCACCCTTAATCTCCTATTTTTAACTTTTCTCGAGTGCTTTCTTTCTCTTTTTTCAGCTGTACCTCGATTTAAAACTCATTTTTGCTACTTTTTCTCAACTCAGGACCTTTTCTTTTCTTTTTCTTCACTCGGTTCATGCTTTTTCATTTCTTTTTTAATTTCACAACTAACCACCTTATTATTATTACTTTACCATAATACGGGTCACCCTCAACTTAGGCTTTTAGCCTCATGTGAAGTACACAATATCTATGCCTCAAACCAGGGCCACCAACTGCAGCCACCCTCAACTTAGGCCTTTGGCCTCAATCAAGGTTCACATGTTCCATGATAGACTAGGGCGAAAATCAAGAAATTTCATAGAACAAGGCCAAAATAGCTCAGTGTCAAGAATGAATAAGTACATGAAAAGCTCAAAGTAATTGGAATAAGGGATTAACTATTACATTTGGTAGGTCATTTTAGAACAATGGCCTAAGATCCTTTCCTAATCAATTACATCACCAATCCAATCTTAGAGTAATAAGGAATGTTTTGAGTCCATACATAATACATGGATGCGACAAAATAAGCTCACACAATTAAGTATAGACTCATAGGTCATGTTTCAAGCATCAACTAGCCTTTTCTTTAGCGGAACAAACATTGCCAGATAATTGCAGGCGTGATTGCAAAAGTAACCAACAATCTAAAAAATTTTGAGCCTACCAAATTTTTTAAACAAAAAACATTTAAAGACTATATATATGCCAAAAGATAGTAACTACTATATATCTACAAATTATCTACACTACCTAAACATGTCGATTCAACAGAAAGTGAGTATCCATGAGGAAAACGAACATATGCACAAAAACTTTGGGATTAAAATTTGGGGTAGTTATGGACCCTAAGCTACTCAGCCTTCACCAAGATCCATAACTTCCCTTACCCCATTGAAAAAGTTATGCATTATTCTTAATACACCAAATGAAGAAACAATAGTGAATATATGGGTAAAGTAATACGTACCTTGGGTTGCCACCCAAGCAATGCTTGATTTACTGTCATAGCTTGACTTAATACAATTGGTTGCTTAGACTTCACCAATTTTTCAAACCTTGCTCCTCCACAATTTTACTTTTTCTTCAACCATGAACTTATGAATTGGATACCTAATTTCTTTTCCAACTTTCTATCATGCTCAAAGGGTGGTGGTATAAGAATGAGGGTAATGAGCACTAGATATTGCATGATATTTGGAGTAGAGGCTCCCAATCTAAGCTTCTTGTAGAATGCAAGGGGCTTCAGATTTATGCTGGCACCTAGATCACATAGTGCCCTTGCGAACTCTACGTCCTTAATTATGCAGGGTATAGTAGGCATATTCTCCACTAACACGATGAGAAGAGTGTTGATAGATAGTTGTTTTAACATATAGAGAGAGTGCTTGACCTTGCTTTCCTCCTCCCTCTTCTTGAGTCTTTGAGGGAAAAGAGGAGAATATCTTGGGATGGACTTGTACTCTTTTTGCTCTTCAACTGATTCATTAACAACATCCTTTCCATACTCGTATCCTTCAATCATATCCTTATCTGCAACTATTTTCTCATGAATATCTTCTATAACAACCAGCACAGGAGGATTAATAGTACTCTTACCACACCTACTAGTAACCTATGTACATTTCCCTTTATCCTCAAAACTTTATAATGTATCACTAGGCAATGTACTACTCTGATGTTGCTTAAGTGGAGTTGATACCTACCCAAACTATTGCTGAAGTTGTTTAATAGCCACATAATGATACTCTAGTTATATTAATGTTTGTAATTTTTGATCTTATTTCACATAGATTCTCATCCCATGTCTCAGCCTTCTCCAACAGGTGATCAAATATCTCCTTAATTATGGAGTTGCTTGTGCCTACATCGTGATGGTGTGGTGCCATAATAAGGATCATTTCTGAAACCATCTCTACTACTCCACTCGATGTCTAGCCCCTGTTTTTCTTATAATAACCACCTTGGCTATCTCTATAAGCACATTCTCTTCCGTAGGTCCAATTGTGGTTTCCTTGACATTGGCGCCAATGGTCTTGATTGGACCATAGGATATTGTTCTGAAAACCCTACATCTGCTCAGTTGAAAACCAAGTCTCCTCTGTATAATATAGTTCCTCGTACATAGGCTACGTGAAGGCTAATGTTGTGATCAGGGGCACTCTGCATATCTCTTTTTATTTATCTATATTTATATATATATATATATATATGTCCTGGAAAGAAGCAAAAGAAAGGAAAAACAAAAGTAAAATACAAGAGAATCTAGAAATCAATACTTCAAATAACTACTAGTGAAATCAAGTAAAGAACGAAGTCGTATTCCCTAGAAACGGTGCCATAATTTTTGACTGATGTTTATGCTCTAATAAGAAAGCGGTCGCTGTTAGCAATTAACCTAACCGAAGGTTAAGGTCGAATACACAGGAATTATGGGACTTTACTACAAGAGTTCACTACTAATTATGTATAAATAACTAGAATCTCTAAATAGGGGGGTGGATGTTTGTGATTCAAAAACAAAATAGAATAAACACTAAACTAAGACGTGAGGAAATACTCGATTTTAGGGACAACTTGCGAATCCTATTGACTATGGTTCATTGAATTGATTACCCTAGGTAACATAACTACAATTGGTAATTCGCATGCAGGACGGTAACTTAGGTTCTTCCAGTCCTCTTCTGAAGGTGAAGGTCGAATTTCACCATGGCGGTTGGTGGGCCACCATGGCTTGCCAACTAATCGTTACCAATTATCCCAGTCAACCTCTCCTTTATCAAGTGTGGTTGATTAGATGAGAACATATCAATCGAATCCTATCATCTACTTCCATTTTACTATTCGTCACTACCTTGGTCAAGCTAATGATTTTAGGCAGGGTTTGGTTTTGACCACCACCAAACGATAATCATAATGTTGAGAAATAGGCAATCATATAAAACCCGATCATAGAAATGGAATAAACCTAGGTTATTTCAAATAAACTTTCCATAATTCCCACAACCCCAAGTTGTGGGTGCTTAGCTACTTATAGCTAAGGCAAAATAAGCAAACATGCATATACAAGGCATAAATGAAAGTTTTACCAAAAGACTTGATGAGTGTAGGAACCACAAGTTGCAAAACCAAAAGTTTGATTGATCAACAGTGAATAAAAAGCAAGATTTGCAATTCCTAAAATGGGTTTTCCAAGGAAAGATGGTAAACTAACTAAAAAACTAAGAAAAGATTCAAAAGATGATGATAAAATGTCTCCAAGTTTAACTTTTTTTCAAAAACCCTAACTTAAACTATATATAGCATTTACAAAATAACCCTATAATTTACACAAAAAAGACAGTTGCCAACTGATAAGTCTTGCAAGTACAACTTATAGGATGACCTGTGAGTCATAGTCGGGATCTTGTATCAAGTTTTTGGCATCTTGGAATATACTGGTATGACCCATAGGTATGAGTCATTGCTTGAGCTACGACTCGTATATTCCTCTGGAAGTCTTGGCCTTCAGTTATTGGTCCAACATTTTGGCTCTCTGCTTCCTGCTATGAGTCCTCTTATACAAGTACTGGTGAGACTTACAACTCGTAGGATAGCCTCAAAGGGGACCTCCACTTAGCAGATTTCTGAATTTTTTATCTCTGATTCTTGTTGCGACACACCTTAAGACTCACAGCTTGGGCTATGACTCGTAGGTGTGTTTGTATGTCCTAAGCTTCAGCAAAATGTGCAACTTTTCTTCCAAATCATGCCAACCCAACTTTTTTGCAAGAACAACACAAAAACACAAAAAAACATAAAATATCACATTAAAACTCATAAAATCCCTTGTTTTAGCCATCAAATGTGTTGTATTTTGATAGCACATCACTATTATGACCTGTAGCGTGATCTACGAATCATAGAT
The DNA here is from genome assembly GCA_025642045.1 of Solanum sejunctum. Taxonomy (NCBI): domain Eukaryota; kingdom Viridiplantae; phylum Streptophyta; class Magnoliopsida; order Solanales; family Solanaceae; genus Solanum; species Solanum sejunctum. Next base: position 10,537 of record JAOTQJ010008673.1, read on the forward strand.
GAGGTCTCATAGATACCTAGGTGACTTGGTGAAAATTTTCTAAATCTAAAGCCCATGCACGATACAATATACGACCTATATACTAATCCATGGCCTGTAGATTAGGTTTTATAGCTTGTTGGTTCAAAAATCAACTTTTCAGGATCATGAGTTACAAGTTGTTAGATGACTTGTAAACTAAAGTACGGATAGTAAAACAGGTTCAACAAATTCCATGTTAATTTACAGTAACCAAATTTTTAGGCACCGTCACCTACGAGAGTCCATCTACAGGCCACATATAGAAATACAACCCATAGATAGGGTCTCGTGGTTCCTATTGGTAGTTTTTAAGAAGGGAATTTTTGTTTATTCCTATCAATTCTAATTAAATCCCATGAATGTTTAGACTTAATCTAAGTCTGATATCATAACCCTAAGTGTATTACCCCTTTATACACACTTAGGAATATTTGAGTGCACTAGAGAAAGGAGAAAAATGAGGGTCTCAAGTTCAAATGTGAGGATCGATAGAGGATTGACTATTCTTCAATTTCTAGGTATGTAAGGCTTTCTAAAAGCATAGGACTGAGTTTACCTAGTGCCCCTTCCTTTCGTTGGTTGAGTTCATGCATACGAGTTGAGTGGTGAAGAGCTCATGATACAAATCTTTGAGTTAATTGCATTTATTTGATTTTATATGTGTAATTGCAAACAAATAGATGAATTACATGTCAGTCCTATGAAATTATATATAAAATTGGCATATATCCTATGAACTCTAAATTGCATTATTCTATTTGACCTTGTGGCATAGATAGGATTAAGACTACGACTGTGATTGTCTGAGTTGAGTAAATTGTGTATGATTGATTATGAGGCTGTTTATACATATTTTGGTTCTTGCATGTGTATGATATAAACACCTTACATGTTTGTGTAATGAGTATGTCTAGCATGAGAATGAATGACCATATGAGTCAGTGTCCTGCATGATGTGAGTCAGTCTTGATTTGTATGCATGAATGATTAAATCCAAATTGTTGAGCTATTGAGAAGTTGAGTTCACTTGTTTGAGATGAATCAAAGAGATGAGTTTGAGTTGGTTGCATGAGCACATTTCATTTTAGAAGGAGCATTGAGCACTGAGCGGGTGAGAGGATAACACCCCAAAAGTACGTTGCTAGCATAAGATTGTCATGTAGTTAAATTAGCGGCATATGTCCCAACATATGGACACTCTCTTTATATTCAAGAGAGAGAGGTTGACATCCTTTACCTTGGCATGTGTTAGGATGGACGTGGCAACGACGTCAGCATCATTATGCATCACCAAACCCATAGTGGTGGGACTTATGTTGGTTATAGAAATATCCATAATCATATTATATTTTAATACTAAGTTGCATAAAAACATTAAGTCTAATTTAAAGCATGATTTCAAAATCTTAAAATTGCATAATCAATGAGTCGAATCATGAGTTGGTGAGTTGAGTCTTGAGCTGAGTAGATTGAGTTGAGTCTAAGCCTTATCTGTTTTCTTAAGTTATTTTATATACTAGTATATTTCATGTAATAATGCTTATGTGGACCTGGATCGTTAATGATGTAAATACATGTAATAGAAGACTTCAGTAGGTGTACCATTGAGGTTTAGTCCTTTGCATCTAGAGTTAGTAAGCCCTCCTTGCTATCCGGAGGAGTCTTAATTTTCATCTTTTTTGGTTATTATTGTTTTGTTGGAGTCGAGTAGCCATGGAATTTCATGCAATAATCTAGATGTTAGAGGTAGAGGCTTCATAGACGTTGAGTAAAGGTTGATGATTTCTTTTAATTTTCCAAACTTGATCATTGGAGATTATTTTATTAGAATTACATTTATTTATCTATTTGATGTTTTCTTTGAGTATTTCTTTCATTTTTGAGTATGATGTAATGATAAAACTAGGTGGTTCTCTTGGAAAATCAGAAATAGTTCTTCAAGTGTCAGCCACACCGAGGGTACCCTCCCGGAACGTGACAACAACTACAAGTGAAGCAACTAAAACTCAAAAATTACCTCAATTGGAACATTTTTAACACTTTATGATCACATTACTACATTCTCCCAAAAAATCGCACAAATAAATGCTTGGAATCACTAAATTCTAACTTATAATGATCAAGAATCGCCTTTTAGATATAAGGAATGAGGTTGAAATGTGTTTGGTTTTTTTAAATAAAGACCAGACCAAAATGACCTCTGCAAACGCAACCTAACTGGTCCATAAACATCGAATAGAACCATTCAGAAATCCATAAATGCAGAGAAAAACTCTGTAAGTCTCCATAAATGTGTCCTCCAGGGCCTGCGAACGCAGAGTTCAAGCTAAGCCCCCTTGCACCAGCTGATGCATTTCAGCTAGTTTTTGGAAAGGTCAATTTTTTTATAGGGTGCTTAAGATTCATTAAGAATCCTGTGTGCATAAATGAACTATGCTACCTCTTCAAACTTGACATTCTGAACTCTACAGTACAATCAAAATTTCCATACAAGGTCGTTTCGACAAAAGGTGGGACCCACTGTCAAGTGCCATTTCTAGCCAAAACTACTAAGGGATTGACAATGAGTATAGAAACCTTAAGAACCAAACAAAAAGGTCATTCTAGACTAAACTCAACATTCGGAGTTAACTATGCTAACAAAATTTTCATTCGAGCATGATTTCTGAAAATGTTGACCAAAGTTAACTTTAGGCTAAATTTCAAAAGCTAAAATGCTAAGTGGTTCAAACCCACACCAAAAGCCTCAATACTCTAGTCAACCATGCTTCTAAATAGAATGACTATTTTAGAGCTGATGAAGTTGTCAAAATTTCATTCTGAGGTTGTTTTACTATATATTGTTTTTACCAAATTCATCTTTTCCAGTTATAAAGCCTTCAAAGTATGAAAAACTACACAAAATTGAAATGAACGATAAGGAAACAGAATTGTTATTGCCCGCAAGTTATAAATGACTTACGGTCGCAATAGAAAAACTCTAACTGATGAAAAGAAGGCAGAAACATGGAAATAAGTTGTAGGGTCATTACAGAATTATATTTTTAATAGTTAGTTACTAGTATTATTGACTAGTGAATTTTTATAAAATTATATGGATTTGAAAATTTCTGATTCAAATTTTTATTCTAAACGAAATATGGAAATTTGTGATTTATTATAATAGCATCATAGCATATTTGAATATTATGTGTGGACTGTGGTTTACTCATTTAGTAAGATGGTATGAAGTTGCGACAACTTTTGTAATTTTCACGAATCATGGGGGTTTTATGCTTGATAGAAAAAATACAACTTAGAAAATTATTTGAATATCCAAATAAAGTTTTAACTTTATATAATTATATGAAAATCATATCCAAATGGACCCTAAATTTACTAAATTAGAATAGAATTTAGATATTAACATGAACTCTAATATGATTTCCTATCTATTCAAGGAATTATAGTTATAGTAGAAAATTCTAACTTTTTCTAAGATGATTTAAAATAAATAAGAAAATAAAAGGAAGAAGAATTATCGTGTCATCAATGTATATAGCCCAAAATTAAATTTTGTCATCCAATTTATAAAAAAGCTATAAAATTAACTATATTTAAAAATGAACCATGGTAAAATTTTAATTTGCGCTTACCAATCCTCCTCTCTCAAACTATTAAATGTAAAAATAAATAAAGCCAGAAAAATGTTGAAAATATACAGGTCGAGTCCATTATAACGGGTGTTAATTAGTCCATTAGGCCGCTAGTTTTTCCTCCTCTTCAATCCTTATCCTTAGTCTAGGATTCATGTTTTTCATCCCAGGGATCTCTTGGTTGTGGGAGCATAGGGATTCAACCATCTTGTGAAGATCTTTAATGACTGGTGATATGAATCTTGGCTGCTATTGCTCCTCTTCCTCTTTGGAAAAACTTGTAAGTCTCTTAACTTGAAAGAATTTATGAGTGAAATACTAAGCCAAACTTGAAAGTACTACTATAAATTCAGGTAAACAAAGGATTTTATCCTTTTTTTCATCTCTTTTTTCAAAAAAAATTGTGTTTCCTCGCCAAAAAATATAGATTCCTCTAGAATTTTTTAAAATTCAGAATGAGCAACAGTCTAGATAGCTAGAAGATGAATTATTTATTTATTTATTTATTTTTAGTGATAACTAAACAAGCTACTCTCACCTTATGCGATGATCTTTGCTTCCTTTTGCAGGTATACCATTTTAGTCAAGTACTTCCATATTTTTTTATGCATGGCTTCAATAGGACTATATATGTATGCATGAATGTGTGTGATCATGCATTTATAACCCTTTCTTTTTTTTTAATCTATATTGATTATATTAGGACTTTGAAATTAGATAGAGATTTTTTTTTAAAAAAAAACAACTTAAATATGGTTTTATTATTAATGCAAAACAGGTACAAGACGAAATAGGGCCCAACCCCCAATTCATTAAAACAACACGCAACATCTAGACCCAAACCCAGACCCAATTCAAATAACATATAGTCTATAAATACACACATATCTACTGTAGGGGTTCCTAATCATACCCTTTCCCTTTCTTTTGTAGAAACCCTAGGTCCCCCCCTATGCTTTCTCCCTAGGTTAACCCCACATTTCTGGTTAAGCTCCTGTGGGTTTGCAATGTCAAGGATACTTGCATCTTCTCCAATCTCTTCTCTATCAGCTATCAAAAGTAAGTCGCCATTTTCTTTTATTGCTCTTAATCGATCTTGTAGATCTATGAGTTTGACTAGTTTGTCTAAAGTCCAAATAAGACTAAGTGATATTATTTCGAGTAACTTACTTGAGACAAATGAGAATAATAAATTTTCTTATTTGTAGAGTAGTATCGAACAACAACATAGGTAAGAGCAGAAACAACTCAAACCCCCATAATCTATATAACCAATGTAGTACATGATCGTACTGTTTGTTCAGATGACTCCTCACTTGTCCCAAAAAGGCTTTTATTATGGATCTGTTAACATAATGGTCCCTTACCCTGTCATGGTATGTGGCAACGACAATACTCCGTTGTATCATCACTAGCTCATAACTAATGGTTTCCAATTACAGAAACTCCTCAATGATTAAATAATATTATTTTAATTTAGTTACATTTAATTGAGTATATTTGTAAAACATTGATTTATTCTTAACTTTGCATGGATCATTTTGAGTTGAGTATTCATGCAGTTGAGTACGTTTTATTGTAGCTATTTTACATATCATATATTTTATGTACTGATGTATTTTGACATTGCATCATTTTATGATACAGATATAGGTGTTATAGATCCTCAACCGACGCTTCGTTGAAGATCGTCCCTCCAACTTTTGGTGAGTCCTTTTGGCCTTCAGAGGGATCTATTTTTGTTAGTATGTTTTCTTTTAGTGGGGCTTTTGAGATAGCTGCAGGCTAGTCTTGGCACCTTTCCATGAATAGTTTAGAGGCCTCATAGACAAAGTTAGAGTACAGTCAAGTTGATATCTTCAGGGTGGTTTCAAACATTATCCATTGAGATATTGATTTCTTGATGACAGTATATTTAAAATATCATGCCTATTACTTATACTTCTGTATTGGTAACCTTTATATCCACTCAAGTTGATTGTAATGCTTTAAGTTTTCTAATGATTGAGTTAGTCAGGCCAAGTGTTCGCTTAAGACAAACAATGATTTTTGAAAGTTGGCGACGCCTAGAGTATAGGCTCAGGGATTAACAACTTCTTTTGTAAGAAAATTGAGCAAGACTTATTTTCTATTCATCATGTTCCTACTCAAGATAAATATGTCAATATCTTCACAAAGGCACTTGGCTCCCCTCTATTTATTTATTTCCATTGCATGCTCGATGTCTACACTATCATTGAACTTGATGGGGGACATTAAGGATAATTAATTGTGGTCATTTTACTATAAATTACTTTATCCTTTGAATGTGAGTTAGCTAGTATTTCGATGTTTTAATCTCATATAAACTCTACATTATGAATTTCAAACCTGATGTAATACTCTCCAATTAATAAGAGTCTTTATCAAAGTTTCGTTCTTCAACTTCTAAAATGTTAGTAACTGACTCAAAATCCTATGTTAAACTCTTGTTATAAAGCTGAACCACCTTTGCCATTGGACATGAAAAGCTTTGAGCAGTAGATCAAATCATAATGGAGGTGAAGTTTACTTTACTTCCCAAAGGATAACAAACCATAAATTAAAAATGTAGATGAGTACACAAGAAAAAGTATTATATACAAATGTGAGTATCAAATACGTTGCATAAAAATTAAAAAAAAAAATTGACACAAATATAAAAGTTTTCATAATCTCAATTCTCATTCATCTTGGTTAATCTCATCAAGAATCACAATCAGAGCAACTATGAAAGCAAAATCAATGTTTGCACTCACAGTCACACCAAAATTGTGTTTGCCAAGTAGCATACTTTCAGCAGTGCGTTTTTTGCGCATCTGCAATTACATGTATTTATATATCATTGATACAAACACGTTTAACTTGAAAAAACAATGAACTTTTCTTTTATTTACCTTGGCAACTTCAGTAGAATTAGAATTATATATGACAGAAGATTTTTCCAACCAACTGCCTTCAATTTTGAAGTCAGCAACATCTTCTTTAGTGTTAGTAGCCAAGAAGACATCTAACTTGGTCTTTATGAATTGGAGTCCAGACTTCTTAATGCTAAAAAGCAATTGGTTGGTGTCTGTACTCTCTCCTCTGAACTCTTGCCATCTATTATGAGTACTCAATACCTGAGCAACACCTGACATAATATATATTGATGAGCAAAAATATAATAGAACTAGTGTGGCCAAAGTTTAGGAGTTGATTTCTCATATAGTCATCCAACTAATAATTTTTGAGTTTAAATTATATACATTATCAGTGTACAAGATTTTCTACACCATCAGTTAACTTTAAAAATAATTACCATAATTTTTTTAAATAATATTTATACTTTTTGAGAAGAATATAATTTAGTAAAACATTAAAGATAATTTGAATCATAATTATACTATAATCCAAATTTATTTCTAATTTTTAGATTTTTTTCCTTTCTTGTCTTTTCTTTTTCTTTTTATTTCTTTCTTTTTTCATAAATTATTTTGTTCATCTTTCATTTTATTTTTTTTAAAAAAATTAATTTATGACATTAACATTTATAATAATAATAATAATAATTCTAATAAAATATTAATCAAAAAGAAGATTTGAAAGAGATGGAAGATGTGGGGAGTTGTTCAAAAGATTTTTCGTAAGAGATTTTTCGTCTTCTGTGGAAAATACAATAATAGAAAATAAAACAAACGCTTTAAAAAATATTTAATTTTGTGAAAAAAATATAAATCCTAGAATCGATAAACAAAAATAATATATATATATATACAACAACAACATACCCAGTGATGTCCCACAAGTGGGGTCTTGGGAGGGTAGATTGTACGCAGACCTTACCGCTACCTCATCGAGGTAGAGAGACTATTTTCTAAAACCCTCAGCTCAAAACCCATATGTAGAAGTACTAGATATGGATAGACATGCCAAGATGAAAATGTTAGATGA
>JAOTQJ010008684.1:0-18140 GCA_025642045.1 Solanum sejunctum
GCATGTTTTGGGCTATGAAACTATGATCTATTATGAGATTTGATGAAGGATTTCAAGGTATCTTGCATAAGGGCTTTACTATGTCTTGGTGGGTTGATTTACATTATGTTTTCTCATATTAGTTCACTCTTGTATTACATGATTTTGAATTAGCATTGTACACCCGCTAGGTGTTTGATAAAATGTCTTGACAAGGATTCTTGAGCTATTAGTGATCTATTACACGGACTATGAATCAAGTGACTATATGATGACTAAGGATTGTATATATGTATTAAATTCATGAAAGTGTCTATAGTGTTACAAGTTGACAACACCTTGTTGGGGGTGGTGGCATGCCCAACCACCTTGTTGAGGGGGTGTTAAGCCTCAATCACCTTGTAGAAGGTGGCATGCTCAAAATACCATAATGAGAGGTATGTACCTTAATAACCTTGTTGGAGGGTAGCATGTCCATACTACCACGTTGAGGTATATGTACCTTAATCACCTTATTAGGGGATGGCATGCCCTTACTACTATGTTTAGGGGTATGTAACTTAATCACCTTGTTGGGGGGTCGCATGCTCGTACTACCACATTGAGGGGTATATCCCTCAATCACCTTTTCGGGGGATGGCATGACCGTACTACCACATTGATGGGGTATTTACAGCTATTACCTTCTAAGGGTGTGGTATGACTTGGAGTTCAAGTGATAGTTTGCTTGGGCTTTGTTGATATGGTCTCTTTCTACATGCACATATAATCTATATTTGCAATTTATATGATTGACAAACATGTTTTACTTTAAGCATTGATCATATATGCAATATTGATATTATACTTACCTTTTGCCTATTACTATGCATTTTAACTATATTTGCTTGTCTTATTTCATTTCATCCTATATACTAAGTACATTCAAACGTACTAATGCATACTCTATGCCTATATGATGTGACCATGTAGGAACTGGAGCACTTCACGATCATCCTCCACATGGCTAGTATTAGTATCTTGAATATAAGCTTTTGGTAAGTCCTCAAGTTCGGGGACACTAGATATGCTACTCTTTCTTTTGTTATCCCTCATCTTGAACATTTGATACTATAACGGTGAGCAAGGAAAATGTCTCGTCCCCTGCCAATCTATGTTTAGAGGTGTTGTTGGAATAATTAATGTATCCATGTTTTGATCTTTGACTTTTCTATATTTTATGATATCAAAGACTTCCTTGGTCCTTTTTTCCCTTGTTTCTATTCTTGTTGTTGTTTACTTTGCTTCCGCGACCAAGGATGTGTCATTGATATGCTAAAAGGCGTGTTTGGATCCCTTTTGGTTCCCATTCTCCATGTCGCATCTAGGGCCCTAGGCTTGGGTTGTGACAAACTTGCTATCCGAGCATTAAGTTGTTAATGGTCCTCGTAATCCTTTCACAACATCAATTAGAGTCTTATTCATGGTTGTGAAATGTATCCCAGCTATGCGTAGGACGCTATGAGGCATTTTAGGAATTGTTTCCATTCTTCATGATCTATGCCGTGCTTTAGGAGTAAGGAAAGACTTCTCCTCTAATGAATGTTCTTTCCTATTCTAGATCATGCTAATTCCAAGAGGAAGAAGAGCTCGTGCACCTAAGGAACAACCATCTCCTCCCGTTCTTCAAGCTCCTTAAGATAGGGGCCCATAAAGAGTTTTAGGATGCTATTACCATGTTGGCCCATGCCATGACTAATCAAATAAATCAAGGAGCCCAAGCCCCTCATGCTACTACTTTGGCTTCAAGGGTGAGGGATTTTACTAGAATGAACCCACTGGAGTTCTATGGGTCTAAACTGGATGAGGATTCTCAAGACTTAATTGACGAGATGTATAAAGTGTCATCTATTATGAGGGTTAATTCGTAGGAAAAGGCATATTTGGTGGCCTACCAACTTAAGGGAGTGGCTCAAATTTGGTTTACCCAATGGAAGATGAGAAGGGGAACAACAATGTCATCCTTTGGGAAGAGTTCGAGGCCACATTTCTCAACTGGTTCTATCATATAGAGCTAAGGGAGGCCAAAATGATGGTTCTATCATATAGAGCAAGGTTTTATGAGTGTGAGCGAGTATGCCATCAAGTTCAACCAACTGTCCAAGTATGCCCCTCAATTGGTTGTCGAGCCGAGGTCTAGAATGAACAAATTTGTGTTGAGTGTGTCCGACTTGGTGAATGAGGAGTGTCACACCGCCATGTTCATAGATGATATGGACTTGTCCCGCCTCATGACATATGTCAAGCAACTAGAGGGTGAGAAGTTGAGAAAGACAAGAAGTGGTGAGGCCAAGAGAACCCGTCTTGAAGGTTGATTCCAAAATTCTAAGGGTGGCCGATTTCCTCAAGGCCCTAAGTTCCAAGGCCAAAGGTCTTCCAATGCTCTTACTAGAAGGTTTCCCAATGACAACCCTATATGCCAAAGGTGTGATAGGAGGCATAATGGCCCATGTATGAGAAAATCTAATGCTTGCTATGGTTGTAGTGATAGGCCATAAGGTGATTGATTTTCCACATGCCCAAAACAAAGGTAAAGATGGTTATCCACAAGGCCAAGGTGTAAATGCGGGTCAAAAGGGAAGAGGAGGCCAACAAGAGAGTACCCTAAGGCAAAATCAATTTTTTGCTCTTCAAGGAATAAGAGGGGTGAATGAGGTTCCCGATGTCGTCACCGATATATTAAAGGTTTTTGATTTGATATTTATGGTTTGATTGACCTGGGTGCTACTCTTTTTTTTATTAGTCCTTTTATTGACAAAAAGCTTCATGGTAGGCCCGTATTATTGTGTGAACCCTATGAAGTATCTACCCCTATTAGAGAGTCTATTATTGCTAAAAGAGTATAGAAATTGCCGCTTATTCATATTCCATAAAATCTTGCCTTGTGATTTTGTTGATTTAGATATGGTGGACTTTGATGTCATTCTTGGAATGGATATGTTGCATGCATATTATGCTTCTATTGATTGTAGAACCTGTAGGGTCAAATTCCAACTCCCTAATGAGCCCATCCTTGAGTGGGAAAGTTGTGATGTGGTGGTCAAGGGTAGGTTTATCTCTTGCATTAAGACCCAAAAGTTAATTTCTAAGGGTTGTCTCTATCGTCTTGTGAGGGTTAGGGATGTTTAGTCCAAAGTCCCTCTTATTGAGTCGATACCAGTAGTTAATGAGTTCCTTGATGTATTTCCTAATGAGCTTCCCTATGTTCCTCTCAAAAGGGAAATCAACTTTGGTATAGACCTTCTCCCCGTTACTCAATCCATTTCTATTCCCTCTTACTGTATGGCCCGACGGAGTTGAAGGAGTTGAAAGAGAAATTGAAGAATTTGTTGAAAAAGGGTTTTGTATGGCCTAGTAAATCACCTTGGGGTGGACCGATGTTGTTTGTGAAGAATAAGAACAGTTCTCTTAGAATGCGCATTACTTACCGGCAACTTAATAGAGTGATCATCAAGAATAAGTACCCTCTACCAAGGATTGATGACGTTTTTGATCAACTTCAAGGGGCTAGTCACTTCTCTAAGATTGATCTTCGGTTCGGAATCACCAAGTGAAAGTGAGGGAGTATGACATTCCCAAGATAGACTTCGAACAATATATGGCCACTTTGAGTTCGTGGTTATGTCTTCGATTTGACTAATGCACTAGTTATATTCATGGATCTTATGAATATGGTCTTTAAACCCTACCATAACTTATTTATGGTGGTTTTTATTGATGATATCTTGACTTTTTCTCATAGTGAGGAAGAGCATGTGAATCACTTAATGGTGGTGTTGCAAATCTTGAGGGAGGAGAAGTTGTATGCTAAATACGAAAAATGTGAGTTTTATTTGAAAGAGGTTGCTTTTCTAGGAGATATGGCGTCGGGTAATGGCATGAAGGTGGATCCTAAGAAGACGGAGGTTAGAAATTGGATTAGACCTTTGACCCCATTGAATATTAAACGTTTCTTGGGTTTAGTGGGTTATTACCGAAGGTTTGTGAATAGGTTTCTCCTTTATTGCTTCTCCTATGAATACGTTGACCCAAAAGAAGGCAAAATTTTTGTGGTCCATTGAATTTGAGAAGAGTTTCCAAACTTTGAAAGATATCTACTCCTATTTTGTCTTTACCAGAATTGTTGGAAGGGTTTGTTGTGTATTTTGATGCCTCAAGAATATGTTTGGATTGTGTTTTGATGCAAAATGGTAAGGTGATAGCATATGTCTCTAGGCAACTTAAGGTGCATGAAAAGTATTATCCTACACATGATCTTGAATTGGTTGTCGTGGTATTTCCTCTGAAAATTTGGCATTATTACTAGTATGGGGTTCATGCTGATGTGTTTACAGATTAAAAGAGTCTCCAATATGTGTCCACCCAAAATGATCTTAACTTGAGACAAAGAAAATGGTTAGAGTACCCTGAAGATTATGATATGAGTGTGCATTATCACCCCAGTAAAGCTAATGTTGTGGCCGATGCCTTAAATAAGGTGTCTATGGGTAGCTTAGCTCATGTTGATTATGGTGGAAAAGAGGTGGCTAGAGAGGTTCATTGGTTAGCTAGATTAGGAGTTAAGTTGGAGGAGGTTGACAATAGTATTGTAGTGGTTGTTGATAGTTCTAAGTATTTATTCATTGAGTAGGTAAAAACAAAACAAGATCTTGACCCCGCCTTGTTAGAGTTCAAGACCTTGGTGAAGAATGGTGAAATGGAGGTTTTCTCCCAAGGGGGGAGATGGTTCCCTTAGGTACCAAGGTAGGTTGTGTGTGGCTAGTGCTGATGACTTGAGAAAGAAGATTTTAGATGAGGCTCACAATGTATCCTATTCCATTCACCTCGGTTCTACAAAGATGTATAGGGATTTGAGGGAAGTGTATTGGTGGGGTGGTATGAAGATATACATTGCTATGTTCATATCTGGATGTGACAATTACCAACAAATGAAGGCCGAAAATCAAAGGTTGAGTGGCCTAACCAAAGTTATAGAGATTCCTACTTGGAATTAGGAGGAAATCAACATGGATTTTATGGTTGAGTTGCCTAAGACTAGAAAGCATTTTGACTCTATTTGGGTTGAAGTTGATAGAATAACCAAGTCGGCCCATTTCCTACCGACTAAGATTATTTATGGTGCCAAAGATTATGCCAAATTGTACATTAATGAGTTGGTTAGATTGCCTGGGGTGCCTTTGTCTATCATTTCGTATCATGGTGCTCAATTCATCTCTCACTGTTGGAGGTCCTTCCAAAGAGGTCTTGGTACCAAGGTAAAGCTTAGCATGGCCTTTCAGCCTCAAACGGATGGCCAATCTGAGAGAACTGTCAAAACTCTTTGGGATATACTTTGTGTTTTAGAGTTTAAGGGTAGTTGGGATGAACATCTTCCACTCATTGAGTTTGCTTATAATAATAGTTATCGTTCAAGCATTGCTATGGTTCTATTTAAGGCTCTCTATGGTAGATACTATAGATCCCTGGTTTGATGTGAGGGAGATGGCTTTGTTAGGTCCAGATTTAGTCATGGAACCCTTAGAGAAGGTAAGGATGATAAAGGAGAGATTGAAAACAGCCCAAAGTAGACAAAAATCATATTCTGATGTAAGAAGAAAAGATCTTGAATTTAAGGTTGGTGATTAGGTCTACTTGAAAGTCGCACCTATGAAGGGTGTAGTCTGATTTGGCAAGATGGGTAATTGAGCCTACGGTTTGTGGGTCCTTATAGGGTATTGAGGAGGATTGGGAAAGTGGTCTGTAAGTTGGAGTTTCCCATTGATATGAATATGGTTCATCCAGTCTTCTAGGTATCTATGTTGAGAAAGTGTGTGGGTGACCTAAGTGCTATTATACCTTTGGATGTTGTGGGTGTGGTAGAAGATAAATTGACTTATGAGGAGGTTCCAGTAGAAATTTGGTATAGAAATGTGAAGAAGTTTAGAAACAAGGATGTAGCTTTCATCAAAGTCCTTTGGAGGAATCAACAAGGTGAAAATGCCACATAGGAAGCCGAGGGGGACATGAGAAAATGATATGCATATCTCTTCCACTTTGGTCAAGCCTAATATACTAATTTAAGTTCTCTATATGATTTCAAGTCTGATGTTTTATCCCTTATGTCATTTGCATACATTCATATCTATTTTGACAAGTTTATAGTGATTTTTTACATTCATGTTGAGGGTTTTTGAAAATGATCTTTAAGTGTATTTGTTGCATTCATGTTGGGGTGAGATATTCATGATTATTTGACATTTAGGAATGAATATTCTTAAGGGGGAGATATTGAAACATTCCAAAAAGTGCCCAAAAATGTACCTCAAAAATGCCCATAATTGTAGATTCCATATATCTCAAAATTAGTGCGTGATATCGGAAATCTAACATCATATTTGTGATTAGGGGAAACATTGAGTGGGAAATAGGTATAACCCTGATTTTAGAGCACCCGTAGCAAAAATTTAATTTCCAAAATTTGCGGATTCTGAAGATGATCCATACCCTAGCGTCGACCCGCTAGGGGCACGAATCAGTGTTATTTGTTCCTCCAAAATCTTGTTTCGGCCTAAGGCATTGGGGTCTTAGGTGTGGTAGAAGATAATTTAACTTATGAGGAGGTTCCGGAAGAAATTTTGGATAGAAAATTGAAGAAGTTGAGAAACAAGGATGTAGAAATCTTGTTCCTCCAAAACATGCCCTCCTATGCGTAGAAACACCTATACTTAGCCATTTTTCAACTCTATATCACTCAAGACACTCTCAAAACCCTCTCTAACACTTAACCAAATATTCCATCCAAAATACAAGTGTTCCAAGCTCAATTTTGGATCTCAATAACTCTCTTCAAACTCCAAGCCTCCTTCAAGACTACATCAAGAAAACCCAAGTTTGAGGTATGTGGGTTTCAACCATTGGTTCCTTCCACCCGTGGTGTCCATCCTTCCTTTTTATGAAACTTGCATGTTTTCAAGTTGTGTTACTTATGGGTTTCACTTATTATGAGTCATGATTAAAAATTATGTTGGGGTTTTATGAAATGTTTATTGGAATCACATATCTTCCTATTTTAAGTTTATACTATGAGATGGTTTGTCTATTGTGACTATGCATATTTGGGGATATGAAAATATGATCTATTGTGACATTTGATGAAGGATTTCAAGGTAATTGCATAAGGATTTTACTATATATAGGTGGGTTGATTTACATTAGGTTTTCTCACATTATTGCACTCTTGTATTGTATGATTTTGAACTAGAATTGTACACCCCCAAGTGTTTGATAAAATGTCTTGACAAGAATTCTTGAGCTATTGATAATGTATTGCACAGAATATGAATCAAGTGACTATATGATGACTAAGGGATTGTATGTATCTATTGAATTCATAAAAGTTTCTACAGTGTTGTAAGTTGACCATAACTTGTTGGGGGGTGGCATGCCCAACCACCTTGTTGAGGGGCTGTTAAGCCTCAATCACCTTGTCGGGGGGTGGCATGCTTGAAATACCATATTGAGGGGCATTTATCTTAATAACCTTGTCAGAGGGTGGCATGTCTGTACTAGCATGTTGAGGTATATGTACCTTAATCACCTTGTTGTGGTTTAGCATGCCCATACTACTACGTTGAGGGGTATGTACCTCAATCACCTTCCAAGGAGGTGGCATGCCTTAGAGTTCAAGTGATACTTTTCTTAGGCTTTGTTGATATAGTCTCTTCCTACACATGTAATCCATATTTGCAAGTTATATGATCTACAAGCATGTTTTACTTCAAGCATTGATCATGCATGCCATATTGATATTATACTTATCTATTGTCTATTACTATCCATTTTGACTATATTGACTTATGTCTTATTGCATTGCATCCTGCATACTTAGTACATTCAAATGTACTAATGCATACTCTATGTCTGCATGATGTTACCATATAGAAGCCAGAGCTCCTCACGATCACCCTCCACATGGTTAGTTTTGGCATCTTGAAGAGAAGCTTTTGGTGAGTCCTCAAGTTTGGAGATACTAGCTATGCTACTCTTGCTTTTGTTATCCCTTATGTTGAACATTTAAAACTATGAGGGTGAGCCAGAAAAATGTCTTAGACACCTCCCAATCTATGTTTAGAATTGTTATTAGAACAATTGATGTATCTATGCTTTTAACTTTGACTCTTCTATGTTTTATGCTATCAAAGATTTTACTTAGTCCTTTTTCCCTTCTTTATAATCATGTTGTTGTTTACTTTGCTTTTGCAAGCAAGGACGTGTAATTAATATGCTAAGAGGCTTGCTTGGGTCCCTTCGGATTCCCATTTGCCATGTCAAATCTAGGCGCTAGGATTGGGTTGTCACAATTACGACCCACTATTACTCCACAAATTGGTAATACTCAACCCCCACCATCATCCAGGCCACTAGTCACATATCAATGCAGAAATCGCCATCAACAAAGCACCTCCATGTTACCACTACCTTTACACTCACCTGATAGTAATATT
Organism: Solanum sejunctum; assembly: GCA_025642045.1. Taxonomy (NCBI): domain Eukaryota; kingdom Viridiplantae; phylum Streptophyta; class Magnoliopsida; order Solanales; family Solanaceae; genus Solanum; species Solanum sejunctum. The sequence continues at coordinate 8,502 of JAOTQJ010008684.1, forward strand.
TCCCAACCCACACTTGCTTTGACTTCATCTGATCCTTCACCCGTGGTGACCACTTCAACTCATCTATTGGTCACTCGCTCTAAAACAATTAGCCTCAAAACCAAATAGTTTAATATTAGTATTCAACTCTCCTCATCCTTTGTTCCTCGTACCTATAAACAAGTGTGTCCTCACCCTCATCAAAGAGAAGCTATGCAAGCTGAATTTGATGCACTTGTTAGGAATCAGACTTGGGATTTGATCCTACTTGCTCCTTCGATGAACGTGGTTGAGCGTAAATGGTTGTTTCATATTAAACATAAATCTGATGGTTCCTATAATAACCCTATGTTTTTAATGAAGGGTTAATTAGTAATTTTGACCATTAACAATTCTTATTAAACATATAAAAAAAAGGCCCAACTCATTTTATTTTTAATTCTCACGCAACAACAAGAAAAAAATAGAGATCTGCCACCCTTTTCTTCAATCTGCACGCTGCAGAAACAAAAAAGAATCAGGATAGTCCTTTTTCTTCTTCTTTTATTCTTTTCTCTTTAAAGAAAGCACATGTTTCACCAAGGTAATTTGGGGAAATTCATACATAGAATCAACTTGATCTTTGTACCACTATTTTGGGTGATAAAGTGCAGGTATTTTCTTATTTATTGTATACTCTTGTTAGTTGCAAACATATTTACTAGAATTTTCACTAATTAGGTTTATCAATGAGAATATTTTTACTTTTAATTTATAGTCTAAGATATTAGGTATTAGAGTTTAACCATAAACTTAAAGACTAGGGATATTGAGACTTGCGTTTGGCCAACATAATTGATATTCTATAATCAATATTTTTTTCATAGACTGAGGAGAGTAGGGGCTATTTTGGTAGGTGTTCTTCGCATGCGAGGATGTGGAACTTGTCGTAATAAGGTAAGTGAGACTTTAAGCTTTAGTGCTTGCTTTTCAAACATGCTTTGAAAAATATATTTTTCTCTGTCTAGTGTATGCATTGCGATAAGCATGTACTTGATAGAGTTGACATTTCTTTGATAAACCCTAGATATGCTATTTTTGAGAAGAATATTGAAAATTTTCATGAGTTATATGTGGTGTGAAGCTGAATACCCTTCTTTATTACTGTTGTGGTTACTAGGGGCATACTTAGCTATCGTAATATGTTAGGGGAATACCCATGCTATCGTAATATGTTAGAGTCTTTGTACTTGCTATCATAGTACATTTTAAGAGCATTGTACATGCTGCAATGTACTTGTCAGATTAGTGGGATGATCTCCTTCGCTGCCGTTTATGACAAGTTTGAGTGGGGATTGAATTGAGACATGTTGTGACCCATTTTGAACATTTGTTTGAACTTACTGAGCTTATTGTGAGGTATATTCTTATGTATAATATTTATGTATATCCATTGTGCAAATATATTTTATAACTCTTGTTCCAAGGGTATTAAAATAGTAAGTTGAGGATTTTACTAGGTTATCTTTATATATAGCTCACTCCTTACTTGCATGTCAGTGCAGATACTACTGTAAAGGGTGAGACTTATGGCTGACGAGTTCATTTTCGTGGATTTTGTTGTTGAGGTAATTTTTTGTGTTGTTCGTGAACGGTACTACTTCAGTTTTATCCAGTATAGTTTATGTTTTTCTTCTTTTTTAGGGTTGTATGCCCATCAGTTAAAGTCATATTATTCTATTAGATGCTCCATGATCTTATTGTTGGATTTGGGCTAGAGATATTTTGTTAAGTGATCTTTTCCTTTCATAAATTGATGTATGATTTTGGTTTACTAGTTACTCTATTGTTATGAGTATTGCTGAGTTTTGGAGTTGCACATATATTCTTAGTGCTTGGATATTTTAGGTGTGTATGAATATTTAGTTCTCCTGACAAATTGTGTGGGCGGGTGTCAGTCACATCTAGGGGGTATTTTGGGATGTGACAAAGTTGTTATCAGAGCCTAGGCTTTACGTCCTGAGTCATGGAGCAATGTTTCTTAGAGTCTTGTTCATGGGTATGTAGGTGCCCATACTTATGACCTTGAGGCTACTAAACATTTCGATTATATTCTCTTTTTGAATTCCTTAGTCGTGCGTTGAGTTAAAGCATGCTTAACTTTAACTAATTTTTTTTTCAGATGGCTAAGATATATGTTTGTTTTTCTGTTGTTCGGTCTAATGCAGTTGATGGACATGGTGGTGAACACTGATTACCTCTATTGGCAGTCAGGATAGGTCTTATCCTACTAGAGCTCAAACTAAGGCATCTGGTGCTCCTCAATTAGGAGTTACGAATGAGGACAGACCCGAGCTGTTGCCCTAGAGCAAGTGCAGGAATAGGTTGCTCAGGATGCCCCACAGAGAGTGCCCGCTGCTACACCTACTATTGCTTTACCTACAGATATTATGATGAGGTTGTTGAATGTGTAAGAGGCATTGGTGCCTAATGAAGGTGAAACCCCAGCTCCTCAGACTACCACCCAAATGTAGGAACAAGTCCAATTGAATGGTGATGCAACTTAGACACCACATTTGGCCCCTCAATAAGCTAGCCATCCGGTTGCAACTACAGGGCTATCGAAAGAGCTTAAGCATTTCATAGACCTTAAGCCACAAAAGTTTGATACGATACTAGCTTCTATTGAGCCTCAAAATTTCCTTGATTGTTGTGAAAAAATACTTACTACATTGGGGTTGAAGAAGACTCGCGGTGTGGAATTTACCACTTTTATATTCTCAGGATCTATAGAGACATGGTGGACTGCTATTTAGAGAGCTAGAGAAGCAGGGTCACCACCTATCACCTGGTCAAATTTTTCAGCAATGTTTAAGTACATGTTTATTCAATTGAGCAAACAAAGTCACATAAGATGTCAATTCCATAATATGCATCAGGGCAATATGAAAGTTATGGAGTATGAGGCCAAGTTCACTGAATTGTCCAGATATGTCCCATTTTTGATTGCAGATCCAAGGAAGAAAGTGAGGAGATTTATGAATGGACTAGAGCACCATTACCATAGTCCTGTGATATGAGATATGTGAAATGGTACACATGCAGATGTGGTTGACACTGCTCTTCGTTGTGAGTCCTATTGGGAGATGGAGAAAACGGAGTGAGAAAAAAAGAAGGCATGTAATACAGGTGGATTTAGTGATGCTTCATTTGGAGGCTAAAGTGGATTTCGTCGTGACAGTCAAGGCCTACTTAGTCAGATTCAATGGTGTAACCTTCTAAGAGTGGTTATCCAGCTAGACAAGGCCAACAACATATGCAGAAAAAGGGTGATAATTCCTTTCTGTCTGGAAAATATCTAAGGTGTTCTAATTGTGAGAGAAATCACAGTGGTCACTCCTTTGGAATTGGTGGTCCTTGTTTTACGTGTGGAGGAAGAGATCATATTGCTAAATTTTGTCCCAATGGAGATTCTGGTACTAGTCAGTCTACTACATAGGTGCAGAGAAATATGGCAGATATTCAAGCTCAGATTCAGCCAGCTAGGGCTGCTTTATAGGGTGCTCGTAGATAGGTTCGATAGGGTACACAAGTCACTCAGGGAGCAGGTAGACCATCAAGAGTATTTGTTATGACTCGACAAGATGTCTAGGCATCTAACACTATAGTCACAGGTATTATTATCGTCAATTCTCATGAGGCATATGCTCTTATTGATCCTAGTTCTACGTGCTTGTATGTGTCCCCGTCTTTTGCTATATCTTTAAAACGACGAGTTGAGACTTTTAATGTGCCATATATAGTTATGACTCCAGTTAGGGAGACTTTATTAGTGGATAGAGTGTATAGAGATTGTGTTACATCTGTGCAGGGTAAGGATACAATAGTTGCTTTATTAGAGTTGTCACTATCTGACTTTGATGTAACTATGGGAATGGATTGGTTAGCATCATCTTATGCTTTGGTTGATTGTTATGCTAAGCTAGTACATTTTAATTTCCCTAGAGAACCATCTTTAGTATGGAAAGGTATGACTCCTGTAACACAGGGAAAAGATAATATCCTATGTATAGGCACACCGAATGATTAACCATATGTGCTTTGGTTTTGTTGCTACTGTCCATGATACTCGAGAGGAGGATGTTATTATTGATAGTGTTCCATTTGTGCGTGAATTTTTTAATGTGTTTCTGGAAGACTCCCCTGGGTTACCTTCGATGAGAGAAATTGAGTTTAACATTGATTTAGTGCCAAGCACTCAACCTATCTCTATTCATCCTTATCGTATGGCTCCGGCAGAGTTGAGAGAATTGAAGGTCCAACTCCAAGAGCTACTTGATAAGGGGTTCATCAGGCCTAGCATATCACCTTGGGGTACCCCAGTGTTATTTTTGAAAAAGAAAGATGGCACGATGAGAATGTCCATAGACTACAGGCAGTTGAATAAGGCAACAATCAAGAATAAACATCCATTGCCTTGTATTGATGATCTATTCTATTAGTTGTAGGGTGCTACCCACTTTTCCAAAATTGATTTGAGATCAGGTTATCATCAACTGAGAATAAAGGTCAAAGATATCTCAAACATAACCTTTTGAACTAGGTATAGGCACTTTGAATTTTTGGTGATGTCTTTTGGATTGACTAATGCACCTATAGCATTTATGGACCTGATGAACAGGGTATTCAAGACATACTTATAGTAGTTTGTGATTTTATTTATTGATGATATTCTGGTCTACTCTCGACATGAAGCTGAGCATGAATATCATCTGAAAGTTGTATTGCAAACACTTAGAGAACAAAAGCTTTATCCTAACTTCTTAAAATGTGAATTTTGGTAGGGACAATTTCCTTTTCAGGACATGTGGTGTCACGAGATGGGATTTAAGTCGATCCAAGAAAGGTAGAAGCTGTTCGCGATTGGCCATGACCTAATACTCCTACAAAGATACGCAGTTTCTTGGGCTAGCTGGATATTACAAATGATTTGTTGAGAGTTTCTCAAAGATAGCTGCTTCATTGATATATTTAACTCAGAAAGGTGTGATTTTTAAGTGGTCAGCTGAATCTGAAGAGAGCTTCTATAAAGTAAAGACTGCATTGACTACAACTCCTATTCTGACCTTACCTATAGTAAAGCGTGGTTTCACTATTGATGCATCTAGAGTCGAATTAGATGGTGTCTTAATGCAGAATGGTAAAGAGGTGGCATATGCCTCTAGACAACTAAATATTCATGAGAAGAATTATCCGACACATGACTTAGAGTTAGCCACCATTATATTTGCTCTCAAGATATGGCGACACTATCTTTATGGTGAGCCATGTGAAGTCTATACTAATCATAAGAGTTTGCAATATATATTCAAGCAAAGGTATCTAAACCTGAGGTAACAATGATGGTTGCAGCTACTTAAAGATTTATGATCTTTCTATCTTATATCATCCGATAAAGGCAAATATGGTGGCAAATGCTTTGAGTAGAAAGTCTATGGGCAATTTGTCTTGGATTGTTGTTCAAAAGCAACCTATGGCTAGGGATATTCAGTCTTTAGCCAACCAGGTTATTTGAATTGATCATATATTTCCTAGTAGATTTCTTGCAGGTACGATAATGCAATCATCATTAGTTGGAGAAGCCAAGGCTTGCCAATATAGCGATCCCTAACTTGCTAGATTGCGAGATCAAGTGCAGAGTGGAGGCGTGAAAATGTTCTCAATTGATGGCGAGGGCATATTGCGTCAACATGGTTGACTGTGCATTCCCATGGTGGGTGAGGTAAAGTGGTTAATACGTAAAGAGTCTCATAGCTCACGATACTCCATCCATCTCGGTGCTTTGAAGATGTATCAAGACTTGCATAGTTTGTACTGGTGGAAAGGTATGAAGTCTGATATTTTGAAGCATGTGACTAGTTGTTTGAATTATCAATAGGTCAAATATGTACAACCAAAACCTGGTGGAGTAATGCAAAACTTGATTATCCCAAAATAGAAGTGGGAAAGAATTACTATGGACTTTGTTACTAGGTTGCCAAATACTTTCAAGAAGCACAACTCTGTTTGGGTGATTGTGGATGGAATCACAAAATCTGCCCATTTCATACTAGTTTAGGCTACTTATACCGCAAAGTAGTAAGCAGACATCTACCTCCGAGAGATAGTTCAACTTCATGGAGTGCCTATTTCAATAATATACATATCAGGGTTCACAGTTCACTGCTGAGTTTTAGAAGTCTTTCTAGAAGTCATTGGGATCACAAGTTGAGTTAAGTATAGCTTTTCATCCCAAAATTGATAGACAGCCTGAGCGGGTTATTCAGATCTTGAAGGACATGCTTAGATATTGCTTGATTGATTTCGGTGGGCATTGGGACGATCAGTTGTCATTGGCAAAGTTTGCTTATAATAATAGCTACAAATCAAGTATGCAGATGGCACCATATGAGGCTCTATATGGTCGCAAGTGTCGATCACCAATTGAATGGTTTGAACCTAGCGAAGCACAATTACTAGGTCCATATTTGGTTCAGTAGTCCTTAGAGAAAGTTGTAATGATATGATAACGGCTTTGAACAACACAAACTAGACAGAAATCTTATGCAGATAAGAAAGTCCGTGACGTGGAGTTCATGAAGGGCAAAATGGTCTTTTTGAAAGTATCTCCTATGAAGGGAGTTATGATATTTGGTTAGAAGAGTAAGCTAAGTCTTAGATATATTGGTCCTTTTGAGATTTTAGATCATATTGTACTAGTGGCATATTGACTTGCTTTATCTCCAAGATGTCCTCAGTACATCTTGTATTTCACGTGTCCATGCTTTAACAGTATGTTGGTGATAATATCCATAAAATTAATCTAGAGTATGTGGAGCTTGATGAAAATTTAGCATATGAGGAAGGTATGATATCTATTCTAGATAGGTAAGTGAGGCAATTGAGGTTGAAGAAGATAGCTTCAATGAAAGTGTTATAGAGCAAAAGTCCAACCGAAGAGGCTACTTGGGAGTCTGAGGCAGACATGTGAAAGAGATATCCTCACCTATTTGGCACTTCAGGTATAAGTCTAGACTCATTTGAGGATGAACATTATTTTAAGTGGGGGAAAATAAAATAACCCTAACTTTTTAATGAAGGGTTAATTAGTAATTTTAACCATTAATAATTCTCATTAAAAGAATTAAAAAATAGGGCCCAACCCCTTTTGTTTTTAATTCTCACGCATCAGCAGGAAAAGAAAAAAACAGAAAAAAGACAAGCGACCCTTTTTTTCAATTTGCACGCTGCAGTAACAAAAAGAAATCAGGGCAATCCTTTTTCTTCTTCTTTCGTTCTTTTCTCTTTGAAGAAAACACATGTTTCATCAAGGTGATTCGGGAAATTTCATATATAGAATCAACTTGTTCTTTGTACCACTGTTTTGAGTGATAAAGTGCAGGTATTTTCTTGTTTATTGTGTGCTCTTGTAGGTTGAAAACATATTTACTAGAATTTTCACCAATTAGGTTTATCAATGATATTGAGAATAGTTTTACTTTTAATTTATAGTCTAAGGTATTAGGTATAGGGTTTAACTCTAAACTTAAAGACTAGGGATATTGAGACTTCAGTTTGGTCAACATAATTGATATTCTATAATCAATATTTTGTTTCATAGATTGAGGAAAGTAGGGTCTGCTTTGGTGGGTATTCTACGTTGCGAGGTTGTGGAAATTGTCATTAATAAGGTAAGTGAGACTTTAAATTTTAGTTCTTTCTTTTCAAACATGCTTTGAAAAATATATTTTTCTCTGTCTAGTGTATGTGTTGGGACAAGCATGTGCTTTTGATGTTTCTTTGATTAACCCTAGATATGCTATTTTTAAGAAGAATATCAAAAATTTCATCAGTTATATGTGGTGGTGATGCTGAATACCCTTCTTTATTACTGTTATGTCTACTAGGGGCATACTTAGCTATCGTAATATGTTAGGGGCATACCCATGCTGCCGTAATATGCTAGGGGCTTTGTACGTGCTGTTGTAGTACGTTTTAAGAGCATTGTACATGCTGCCATAGAATTGTTTGGGTGATAGGATGATCTCCTTCGCTGTTTTTTATGATAGGTTTTGAGTGTGGATTCAATTGAGACATGTTGTGACCCTTTTTGAACATTTGTCTGAACTTACTGAGCTTATGTGAAGTATATTATTATGTATACTATTTATGTATATCCGTTATGCTGATGTGTTTTGTAACACTTGTTCTTAGGGTATTAAAGTAGTGAGTCGAGGATCTTACTGGGTTATATTTATATATATCTCACTCCTTACTTGTATGTTAATGTAGATACTATTGAAGAGGGCGAGACTTGTGGCTAATAGTTCATTTGTGTGAATTTTGTTGTTGAGGTGAGCCTTCAGATTGTTCGTGGAGGCTACTACTTCAGCTTTATCTAGTATAGTTTATATTTTTTTTCTTATTGGGGTTTGTATGCCCGTCAGTTAAAATCATATCACTCTATTAGATGCTCCATGATCTTATTGTTGGATTTGGGATTGAGATATTTTGTTTAAGTGACGTTTTGCTTTCATAAATTGATGTGCGATTTTGATTTGCTAGTTACTCTATTATTATGAGTATTGATGAGTTTTGGAGTTGCACATATATTCTTAGTGCTTAGATAGTTTGTGTCACAACCCAACCCAGGGACCGTGATTAGTGCCGATTGGGCACCCAGACAAACATTACACTGAATTTCCAACTATAATATCTATGGAATTTATCAAAATTTCGATAGAGTTTCCTCTATTTTACTAACAAACCACACCTGCAAACAGCGAACCCAGCAAACGGCAAACATCAATATACATATATATGCTGGTCGACAAGGTTACTGCTGCGGTAGAACCGCCCAAGAAACATATCATACATACAAAGTCATACCAAATACAATATCCCATACCTACATATATCCACAGACCTCTACATACACAAACTGAATCATAGGATGGGACAGGGACCCGTCATACCCTCGAATATACATAAATGCAAAATACAGAAAGTAAGTGTACATGTATATACCAAAAGATCTGCTCCTGATGCAAAGGTAGCACGTCAATGGCAGACAGAGATCCTAAGAAGAAGGCTCTCTAACCTATACATCGGTACCTACGGGCATAAATGCAGCCCCCCTCGAAGGAAGGGGGTCAGTACGAAAAACATACTGAATTTGTAAAGCCAAAAGTACGAAATAAGTGAAGTAATAATCCGAATAAAATATATAAGTCAAACCTGTTTGTAAACATCAAAAGATATCTTTATTTAAAACATCAAAATAATGCATATAGGACGTGAACGATGGCGACCCCCAAAGTCACGCCATACAACAGCATAACACCAGAAGTTTCAAATCTCCTAAATCTCCAACACAAATCCCAACTGTAACATAGGTGAACCGAGGCGAAGGGGACACACACTCACGTCATAGGATAAGTTCGCCGAGGCGAAGGGGCCAGGCACTCACGTATCATCAATTGGAAAGGTCATCATGCCCATTATATAAGTGAGCAAAGGCGAAGGGGCCACACACTCATGTAGGCCGGGGCTAAGCACCCACACGTCATGATACCAACATATCCCAAGCCCAGCTCCTTATGTCTCCAAACTAAGCAAAGCCAGCCCATGGGCAAACCGACC
>JAOTQJ010008695.1:0-18139 GCA_025642045.1 Solanum sejunctum
TTCCAAGCTTCATACCACAATATAGCCACACCCTTCAGCCTATATGTCGCTAACTCGACTGCTTCTGTACCACTCACTTGCATAATATCTAAAGTACACTGAATCTGATCAATAAAGTCCTGGGGCTCTTTATTAGGATCTCACCAGTGAAGGTTGGAGGGTCCAAATTAAGAAAATCACGTATCCTGGTACCAGCTGCCCTATGTGTACCACCTGTACCCATAATTGGACCTTTCTGCCTCTAACCTTGGCCAGCAACTATACGAGTCAATAGTTGGACTTGATTTCTCAAATCTTGTACAGTAACATCAATAGGTTACTCTAGGGGGAATTTCACTGCTCTCTGGTTCATTAAGAACTGGGGGAGTTGGAGATGTCTGTGACAAAGACTCCTCTGGAATCTTATTTTGTTGTCTTAACTGGCTGGGTATATCAACCACCACTTCTATTCCCTTCCCTTTACCTTTATTCTGCCTTATTTCTAGCATGCTTGCTGTACAAAATAATTTAGGATTAGACATAAGGCACCTATTACGCTTGACTTTATGGCACGATCTAAAGAATGGAAAAAAAGTAACAACTCCTAAATGCCACATAGCCTCCTGCTTATAAATGTGGTGCATAACACATCGATAAACAAGATTCTACATAGACATGGCTTTGTAAACTCCCTAGGACGACCCACTCTAATACCACTTCTGTCATGCCCCAAAGTCCCGTAGGGCGGACCGGCACCCGTTGCCGATAAGGCTTGGGAGAACCAACCTATAACCATATGCGTTCTATACATATTATAAGGGGTTGCTATGTTTGACATGTCTTTAAGCAGATAAACAGTGATAACAAGACAAAAGGAAATGCGTATGACTAGGCCGTTGGGGCCATGCTGTCTAAAGTGTGAGACATGACTTCAAAGTGCTTTACATAGTCTACAAAGCCTCTAAATAAAGAAAGACATCGGACAAGGGTTGGGACAGGCCCTGCTTCAGCAAACTATATAATAAAAACATGTAAGCTCTAGACATGTACAAAGCCCCGAAGTAACTTGGAGCTTGGTGACAGCAGCAGAATATCTTGTACTCCTACTGGGGAGATCTACAAAACACCTGTACTTGTAACATGAAATGCAGGTCCCCCATAAGGGACATTAATACGGGATAATGTACAAAGTATGTAAGGCATTATGCTTAATACCTTTAGTTTGATCAGTATCTGTCTTAATTTGACCCTTTATTCGAGTAGTTTTTACTTCGACAAATTGCCCGAGGCCACACTGGAGGGGATTCGGTTATGTCGATCCAGCTCTCTGCATATAAAGTAACAACTCAAATAAAAGCATGCATCTGTGGAAGATCACGGACCACCCTTAGTTATGCTGTGGAATTGTGTACTTTATGTCCTTTATATCACTTTACCTTTACTGTAAAATCTGTACTGTAAAATCTGTGCACAATTGTAATCAAATAACCAACTGATCAACGGTAAACTATATCGGGATCATCCCTATGCTAAGTTCTTTCTAAACCCCCTCAGGCTCCACCCTTAATACTGTATTGGGATCGTCCCTATGCTAGGTTCTACATGAGCCCCCTCAGGCTACTACCCATCAAAACTGTATACTTTATCTTTTATTTACCTTTGAGATGATTCTTTTGGTGGCCATAACATTAGAGTTGTAAGACTGTATATGTAGCACATGCCATGGGGATGATCACATAAGATAATATGATAATGAAAACAATACATTACACAAATGATGCAATGCGTATAAAATGGAACAACTTATGAACTTTATTTTATAGCAGGAACTCATGTAACTTGGTGTCAAAGTATCTGGGCAGGTTTGAAGATAACTATGTATGGAATCATATGAATATGTAAAAGAGTAGAGACATGGTTAATAGTTGTGTCGGAGTTGGCAAGTGCCTTTATGTTCCCACGAGGGATCTATGTTCATGCCAAGTGATACGAAATCAAGTAACCTTACATACCTCATCGTCGAACCTTGTTACTACCTCGAGATAACCTTCCCTTCCTCCAAATACTTATCAACAACATAGTAAGGGATAACACTAGAATTAATAGTCAATAGATACACCTTGGTATCCCAATCACATAAGAAAACAATACATGGGCAGCAAGCGGGTGTTTATAAACCCGGGCGTATTCCTTTAACCTTTTCGCCCCTAATCATATTTTCTCGTACACATTAGCATGTATACATAATGTACAGCCTATTTTAAGTCTATAACAGCCTTAAAACATCCCACAAGGCACAACACATCACAATTCCACACAATCTAAAAACGGACAGCAGAACGTTACCTTCCTTCGCTACATTTTAACGTTGACAACTCAAAACCTATTCCAACTTTAACCAAACTATTCCATAAACATTTATACATACAACCAACTATGAACCAGTTTCATAACTGCAATAAATCAGTTATTAAGGACGTGAAGCAACAGCTTGCTCTCCAACAGTCCACAAGTTCATACGAAACACATAATTATGATATCATATGATGACTCAGTTTTGTGGACTATAAAAGTAATTAATCAGCCTTTTTACACTTTTGTAAAACTAATATTTGTTGCATAAGTAAGTACTAATACATAATAAAGCCATCCAACAAGATAAAAACCTCTTAACTAACAAGAAAAGTACGCAAGAATCCATAGATACAATCTGTCCAGAAATTCTACCATAGGTGAGATCAACTTATCTCTTTGGTTTTGATAAACAAACCATACTACGTGCATAGGTAAGTTTACTTATCTTCAAGGTCAAGATATAGAGCTTCTTTAGGGACCATTGTGAGGTTGTAAAGCTGGTTTTTCAACCCTTCAAACGATAGCAAATAACCACCTAAGAAAACAGATTTTTCCTTGTCTAAGTTGAAATGAGATTGTAGGCTGGTTATTATTCCCTTTTAAAGCCTTGCTTGGACGACTTACTTCTAACGTTTTGACCATATTGAAACACATGTTATAAATCTACTTATGCATCAGATTGGCCCTTAGACTTGGTCCTAAATGGGTCACCGAGTTGATGGGCTTGGGCTGCCTATTTTCCAACTTTTTCATCACTTGGTTTGGGCCCAATTTGTTAAGTGTTTTGTATTGTCTTTGGGACCTTTTTAATAGCTCTAGTGGGCTGAACATATAGACCATTTATGATGCTAAAACATGAGTCCAAGTTACACTCTTAATACGGACTTTATTCATAGTTGAACTTGGACAATTTCGACATCGAGCCTCGTCTCCTTTTAGTTAGCGATATAAGCTAAGAAAGTAGGTGACTCACCTGTTAGCTTCTAAGTACTACAAGAACCTCAATTTGATCACTTCATTTAAGGCCGTAATCTACTCAAGTCAACACAAAACATGTATACACTCAACTCTCTTAAGCGTTAGGCGCACATATAGCCCATTAAAGCGAGATTTAAGCTATTTTAGAAATTAGCGCTAGTTTGACCAAACCATGTCATATTTCATTTGACTTGTACTAGTAATGTAAGGTGTGGTGTGTTATAGTTAGGTTCTTTATCTTGACAGTGACTACTTTATCCTCTAAAAAGGAGGTGTAACTTGGGCGACATCAAGCACGCAAAGGTTTATAACCAACTACCACCGGTTCGCATCTCCATAAGATGGGTAAGCCATAACTATATCACTGTAGAAGATAATTGTGCTTCTTCTAATAAATGGTGTTCTGTCTTTGATCAACTTGGAAAACCTGCTGCAAGAACTTATATATTCGAGAGGAGAGGTCCATTGACGAAGAATAACAAGCATTAGAGAAGTTACTTGAGAGTAATGACACTTGTTTACCTATCATCTAAAAGGATTTCAAAAGTGTAATGCCTTCTAGGATGAAGCGACGAGTGGAACTCATGGTTTCATATAAAGAGGTACTAAATACAAATGCTCACACTATAGTTTACAATAAAGAGCACCAAGAAGATGAAGAAAGTGTAGGATCCTCATGTCATGTTACAACTTAGGTTAAGAATGATGCCTCATGTCAACTGAAAATCGATGAAACGTTGGGAGGTATTATTTGGTGCTATCATATATCTATCAATAACAATGATCGACAATATATCCCTTAAAAGAAGTTAACCTTTACTAATGAAGACCCAAGGCCAACTTACTAAAGTGCTTTTCTAGAAGCTGATGAAGAAGTGGCTTACATGAATATACTCAAAGAATATAGGGATATCTTCGCTTGAAGCTATAAAGAAATATTTGTCTTGAATCCCAAAATAGTCGTCCATCAATTGGCAGTCAAGCATGTTGCTTATCCTGTCAAATAGGCTCAAAGACGTTTCAGGCTAGACTATATTCTAGTGATCAAGAAAGAAGTTAATAAACTCATTGAGGCAAGCTTTATTTGTGAAGTTAAATACCCTAAATGGATTTTAAGCATTGTTCCAGTGAGGTAGAAGAATGGCTAAATATTATTTTGTGTTGACTTCAAAGATCTGAACAATGCATATCCTAAAGATGAATTCCCACTACCTACTTTGGAGCTAATAATTGATGCTACAACTGGTTGTGAGGCAATGTTATTCATGGATGGTTCTTTTATCTATAACCAAGCCCAAATGTCACCAAAGGATGAAGAACTCATGACGTTTTGAACACCAAAAAGCATTTATCGCTACAAGGTGATGCCCTTTGGTTTAAAGAATGTTGGTGCCATATATCAAAGGGATAAGCAAAATATATTCGATGATTTATCCCCAAAAAATGTTGAGTGTTATGTTAATGACTTGGTGGTGAAGTCGAAAAAAAGGAGTGATCATTTAAAAGACTTGAGAAATGTGTTCGAGTTGCTTTGAAGATATCAACTAAGGATGAATCCATTAAAATATGCCTTTGGGGTTACTTCTGGAAAGGTTCTTGGCTTCATTGTGCGATATCAAGGAATTGAGATTGATTAAGCCAAAGTTGAAGCAATTTTAAAGATGCTTGAGCCTCGAAATATTCATGAGTTAAAAAGTGTTTAGGGAATACTAGCCTACTTGAGGAGGTTCATCTCAAATCTAGCTGAAAGATGCTAACCATTCAGTCATCTCATGAAGAAAGGTGTCTCTCTCAAGTGGCATCAAATATGTAGCAAAGCCTTTAAAAGTATAAAAGTGTATCTGGCAAAACCTCTAGTCCTAGCATCTTATATACCTAGAAAAGCCATTGATGTTGAACACTGCGGCACAAGAAAGGTCCGTAGGAGCTTATTAGCTCAAGATAACAATGAAGGCAAAGAAAAACCCCTATATTACTAGAGTATAATGATAACACCAAATGAGCTGAATCATTCACCAAGCAAGAAGTTGTGTTTTGCACTGGTTTTTTTTATTCAAAAAATGAAGCTCAAATTTCAAGCTCACATTGTTCATCTTATTTCTAGAGAAAATCCCATCAAATTTGTTATGTCAAAACTTAGTGACTAACTAGCAAGGTGGTACCTTGAATTCCAATAATTTGAGATTGTGTACGTTCGTCAAAAGATTATGAAGGGACAAGCATTAGTGGACTTTTTGGTGGACCATCCAATACCAGATAATTAGGAGTTAACTGATGAGCTTCTTGACGAAGATGTAATTGCCATAGAAATACAACCTCCTTGGAAGATGTACTTAATAGGCCTGGACATCGTGGTAGGCTCGGTGCAGGAGTAGTGTTTGTCACTTTACAAGGAAAGGTCCTACCATTCTCTTTTACTCTAAAATAGTATTGCTCCAATAATTTAAGCATTAATTCATCGACTCAAATATTTGTTGACATAAAGCAATTACAGTTACAAGTCTTTGGTGACTCTCAATTGGTGATCAAGAAACTTTTGGAAACCTATGAGGTCAGAAGTCTGAACTGCGCCCATATCACTGTTATTCCCAAAAGTTACTAGGATGGCTTAGAGATGTAACCTTCCAACATGTGACAAGAACAGAAAATAAAATAGCAGATGCCTTAGCTTCTCTAGCTTCAATTTTGACTCTTCTTAATCAAACTCAAGTTACTATCTACAAAAATGAGTAGTACCATTGCTAGATAAAGATAAACATATAGAGAATAAGCTCAAGCATGTTTTCGCAGTTTCTGAATCCAACAAAGAGGACGGATGACAAGTTATCATTGACTACTTGTGTTATTAGATACTCCCAGAAGAAACAAGGAAAAGGACTGACATTTGTCAACGGGCATATTATTTTCTCTACTATAAGAATACGTTGTATAGGATATTATTTGAGGGAATGCTCTTGCGGTGTTTGGGTGTCACAACCCAAGCCTAGGAACTAGATGTGACACCACATATGAGGAACCTGAAGGGACTCCAAGCAAGCCTCTTAACATATCATTACACATCCTTGGTCGCGGAAGCAATCAAATACAACAAGAAATGGTAAATAGGGATAATCGGAGCTAAGAGGCAATTTTTGTATCATAATCAAGAAGTGTTAAGAGAGAGAGTCAATCTCAAAGAATAATACATATCATGTCCAACAATACCTTTACTACATAGGTAAGAGCGAGGGCCAAGACAAGCAATCGAATTCACCATCATAGTCAATACATAAATAAAAGAAAGATAGTCTTAGAACATAGCATGAGATCATAACATCGTCCCCGAAATGGAGGACTCACCAACAAGATTGGGAGATATCATACTAGCCACATGGATGAGGATGCTCAAGTAGGTCTTCGGTCCCTACATGGTGACATTATGTAGGCATAGAGTATGCGTTAGTACATTTGAATGTACTACGTATGTAGGATACAATGCAACATGTGATAAGCACCATAATCAAAAGGCATAACATAGGAAATGAATAAGCTTATAGCAATATGGAATGTATGAATGATGCTTGAAGTAAAATCATGCTTAGGTATATAGAACATAAGACAAGTGTAAGGAGTGACCTTTATTAGTGCAATCTAATGCCTACCACCTCCTTGGAGAGGCGCATGAGGTACAAACCCCTTCATGAGGTTGATTAGGTACAAAACCCCCAACAAAGTTTATGAGGTATGAACCCCCCAACAAGGTTATCAAGGTACAAACCCCCCGACAAGGTTACACAGGCCTACCACCTCCCGAGCGAGGCGATCAACATACAAACCCCTTAACAAGGTTACCCGGGCCTCTAACCTCCCGAATGAGGCTTGGTCATCCCCAACACTATAGAGATAATATGATATATATACATTTCTTTCATCATCATAAAATCATTAAACTCATAAGACATGTATTGGACCTTCAATTCCTCAAGAATTAATAATCGGATATTTTATCAAACACTTGATAGGTGTATAGTGCTAGAGTAAAATAATACAATTCAAGAGTGGAATTATGCTAGAAAATTCAATGTAAAACCCTAATAGATACTTGGTAAACCCTCAAGCAATATACATCAAAACCTATAATCAAATCTCACTTTAGATCTTAGATTCATAGCTCAAAACATGCTAAAATAGTCACGATTTCATAAATCCCGACATAATGTGCAGTGAAATTCATACTAAGTAAGAGCTATCAGTAAATCAACTTTAAATTATGCAATATTAGGCTAAGGGAAGCTTGGCCATCATGTGTAGAAAGAACCCATGAAAGAAACCCACATACCTTAGCTTTGGAGAATAACTTGATGAAGATTGGAGATGGAGACTTAAAGCTTGAATGAGAACCTTAAGATATGGATGAGTTTTGAGACATTAATTTAGGAGTAAAATACTTGGCTAAGTGTTTGAATGAGTATTGACAAATATTTTGAATGATATGAGGGTGAAATATGTCTAAGTATAGGTATTTTTATGTTTGGTAACACTTAGGCCCAAGACTCAAAAGTTTTGGACCGGACTTGAAAAACTGCCCAAAAATAACACTGTGGCGCGCCTTTGGCACATGAACCAGGGGTGCAAATGTACACTGGAAATTGCATTTTGCAGTTTTCAAATTTTGCTATCGTTACTCTTAAATCAGAGTTAGACTCATTTCCACTCAATTGACCCCCTAAACAAGACTATGAAGTTGCATTTTTGATATCACGCACGAATTTTCAGATATATGGAAATAATGATTCTGAGAACTTTCAAGCCATATTTTTGGGCAATTTTTGGAGTCATTTGATTGAGGGACGAAGAAGCGACTAAAAGTTTGAAAAAGGCATATTCAGGAGTATGTGGATCACATCAGTCTGGACAAAGCTCCACTTTTACATAAAAAGAATAGGATATTATTCGCCAAACTTGGTAAAAGATTGCTTGTATTATGCTCGAAGGTGCAAAGCTTGTCAATTCAACGAAAAGTTCATACATCAACCACCTGAAGTTTTGCACCCGACTGTTGCATCTTGTCCATTTGATGCTTAGAGATTAGATGTTATTGGACCATTGCCAAATATTCTGGTGGACACTTATATCTTGGCTGGGATGGATTACTTCTCAAAATGGGCCAAAGATGCAACACTTAAACAAGTCAAGAAAGAGAATGTTGCAAACTTTATTTGAGTAAACATTATCTACCAATTTAGCATTCCATGATACATAATAACGGACAATGGAAATCCCTTTGATAATAAGTTGATGAATAAGATATGTGATCTCTTCAGCTTCAAGTAGCACAAATCTTCTATGTACTATGCTGCAGCCAAAGCATTCAATAAGGCTCTATGCAATCTTCATAAAAAAGTGGCCTTTAAGTCCAAATGAGACGAATGGAAGAAGCCTTGTGGGCATATAGGATAACATATCGCACACTGACTCAAGCAACCCCACATTCTCTTGCTTTTGGAGTTGAAACGATCCTGCCACTTGAGCGTCAAACACCTTCCTTGAGATTGTCTATCCAAGAAAGGCTAACTAAGAAAGAAAATGCTTGACTACGACTTTTTGAGTTAGAAGCACTTAACGAAAAGAGGTTAGAATCCTAATAAAACCTTGAATGCTATCAAGCTCGTTTGTCTCGTGTTTTCAATAAAAAGGTTCGCTCAAGGTGTTTTCAAGTGGGAGACCAAGTTCTCAAAGTAAAACGGACCATTATCACTTCATATAAGTTTGTGGGAAAATTCACCTCAAAGTGGTATGGACCATATGTAGTACAAAAGTATACTCAAATGGTGCTTACAAGCTTATCAATGCAGATGACATAAGGATTGGTCCTATAAATGCAAAATTTTTTAAGAGGTACTATCCTTAAGGCAAATGATTCTTCTTGAGGTATGAGTATAAAACTGCATGATACTCCTAGCCGGCAAGAGTATAAACTATGTACGACACCCTAAAAAAAAACACTCCTCCCCAAAACTACATTGTGACTTGATCCTCTTCATTGAGGTAGGCATGTTCTTGGAATTATATTAAGTCCTGCTGCATGAGTGTTAAAAAGTTATGTCCCTACTTGATTCCTTATAGGGGCAACATCTTATGGAATATGAGCCTATTCAATGGTATGCTTGAGGTCTTCAAATTTAATCAAGTTTATAGGTTGATGTTTTCAAATTCCTTAAGTCTCTAAGCTAAAGTCCCAAAGTCTACAAGTTGGTTCTCAAATTAAGCAAGTAAGCAAGTCATGATCCTCAGGTTCTTAAGTTTTTGAATTGATATTCTTGAGATTTATCAATTTTGTAAGTTAAAGCATTAAGTTGAGGTAAAATTTTCAAAGGCGAATGCACAAACTTTAATAGGAGGCACTTTTATTATTTTATTCTTACTAGCATGCCAAACATGAAATAAGTTTGAATTACTAACACTTTGCAACAAAAAAAAAACATGTGAGAAAGTTCATGTTAGAGCTACAAATGCAAAATATGAAACAAAAAATAGAGAAAATTTATTGCTATAAAACTGTCTAACATATCAATCTAAATCTTGAGAACGTAAAGAAAGGAAGTAAAGAAAAAAAGGGAGGGATCCTAATCTAAGCATAATTTGTAGTTGATCAAATCTTGATGACTAGACTTTAAGCACTCTCTCCTTTGCTCCAAGCGAGCCGAATCGTCAGTCGTCAAGAAGTTCATGTTGTCATAAGAGGACACCTCATTCTCAGCAACTAAGATCTTGGCTCGAACCTCTTCAACCTTGTTCTTGGTAGCATCTACAATAGCTTCAAGTTCCTTTCACTCTACTTGTAGAGTTTCTAACATCCTTATGATCCTCTTTAAATGAATTTTTTTTAAAGAAACATGTTGAGTCTTCTCACCCTCCTCTGCACTAAGTGACTCAAGACCCTCCTTTGACTTGGAAAGCAACTCTATCTTTTTATCTTCATGCACCTTATCTATAAAATTAGAGCTTTCTTGATCATAGGAGGTAGCAAGCTCAAAAAGAGAATCCACCAAATGCTGCAAGTATGAAAGATCTGTGCAATACGTCTCACTCATCTCTTGGAGAATCTCATAAATATCTTCTCTATAAGATGAAATTGATTCTAGAGAAGTCGTAGAAAGTTTGCTACAAATCATTTCCCAAAGGTCTAAGACATACTTCTTTTTGTAAGTTGAAACAACGATTTTTCCTTAAATAATAGACTTAGCCCCATCTGGTTTTGAAAAAAGTGGATTAGTACAATTTGAGTCAAGGGTCAACACCTTTAAAGCTTGATCATAAGAAGTGGATGCAATTCTATGTTCTTGCTCAATAGCTAAAGTTGACTTTACCTCAGTTTTTGATGCTGCAATTGACTCAACACTGATTTGTGACCTCTCTTATAGTGTTTCCTTTAGATGCTCAACAATGTTTACCTACACAAAAGGGTAGGGAAGAAAGTTAGCTAATTACTTAACCATAAATTGACAAAAAAAGAGATTTGTAGTCAAAGGGAAAACTTCTTCACATTGAATGGCTAATATTTTTGAAGGACCATTAATTTCTTATTCTCCCACAATCTCCAACCTAATGGCTTCAGACCTAGTGGGTTCATGTCTTTTTCTCTTCCAACATTGAGCTCCATTGCCACTTTTGCTTGTCTCTTGAGAGGCTTACTTTGTAGATAGAAGAATGAAGGGGCATCTCTGTACATGGGCAGAAGTACGTACTACTTCTTTCTTAGATCCCTTAATGGACTTGAGCCTCTTACTTTGAGGTTGTGGGGCGATTGGGGTATCAAATTTTAAGAGCTCCTTTTCAATATCATGACCTTTTCTTCTAAAGGGAGTAGTGAAGTTTGGCCCAGCTTTTTCCACCAAAGTTTCCAAATTACCCTCAAAAAACTTTCCATGGGATCTTTCCCACCAAGATAGATATAGAGTGGAGTAAAGTTTCTTCACAGAAGTAAGCACAGGTGGAAATGGCTCTCTTGACATAGTAGTACGTGGGACATATATTCTCCAATACGTAAGTCCCTTATCAAGAAATTCGGTGTAAATATCCTTTCTCAGATGTCTAGGAGTATCTTGATTAAACTCAAATTGACGACTAAATCGGTAGGGACTATATGGCTCGATAAAGAAGAAGTCTCCTATCCTTAAGGTAAGATAATTAAATCGGATGCTAATAAAATAAGATGAATCCAACTTTGAAGCTTTGTTATCATCAACATAATAAGTTGGGTGAGGCCTATTAAGCATGGTCACATTCCACACAAGGTTTTTATCTTGATGGATGTGCTCTTGTGCCTCATATTTGTCAAAATATTTTGCAGCACCCTCGCTAAAATATACCACCATTGGTGGGAGACAGGTCCATGAAATGTCCAAAAATGCCCAAAAATATGCCTCAAAAATGTTCATAATCATAATTTTCATATATCTCAAAATTTGTATGTGACATTGAAAATTCGACTTCGTATTCTTGATTAGGGGCCAAAATTGAGTTGGGAAATAGGTATAACTGGAATTGTAGAAGGCTCGTAGTGAAAAATGAATTTTGCCAACTTTGTATTTCTAATATGCATTCACATTGGCTCCGTGCAGTGTTGGGACTTCCTTAATTTTTCCTGTTCGGCCTAAGACATTGGGGTCTTGGCCCCATGTCCTTTTATACATAAAAACACCTATACTTAGCCATTTATTAACAAATATCACTCAAAAAAAACACTCTCAAAATCCTCTGTAGCATTTAGCCAAATATTTCATCCAAAGTCAATTATCCCAAGCTTAATTCTGAATCTCAAGAACTTCATTCAAACTTCAAGTTCTCATTCAAATTTACATCAAGGAAAGCCCCAATTTGAGGTATGTGGGTTTCAACCATTGGGTCCTTTCGTCCATGGTGCCCAACCTTCCTTTTTATGAAAATAGCATGTTTTCAAGTTACATTACTTATAGGTATTATTTATTATGAGTTATGATTACAAATTATATTGGGGTTTTATGAAATGTTGATTGGAATCACATGTATGCCTATTTGAAGCTTATACTATGAGATGGTTTGTCTATTGTGACTATGCATGTTTTGAGCTACGAAACAATAACCTATTATGCAGTTTGATGAGGGATTTCATGGTATCTTATATTAGGGTTTTACTATGTGTTGGTAGGTTGATTTACATTAAATTTTCTCGTATTATTTGACTCGTGAATTGCATGATTTTGGACTAGCATTGCACACTCGCCAAGTGTTCGATAAAATGTCTTATTAAGGATTCTGAGATATTGATGATCTATTGCATGGCCTATGAGCCAAGTGACTATATGATGATGAAAGGGATTGTACATATTGGATTCATGAAAAGTATCTGTAGTGTTGCAAGTTGACCACACCTTGTTGAGGGGGTGACATGCTTCAACCACTTTGATGGGGGGTGCTATGCCTATCTACCATGTTGAGGGGTATATACCTGACCACTTTGATAGGGGTTGCTATGCCCATCTACCATGTTGAGGGGTATATACCTTGACGACTATAATGAGGGCTGGCATGCCCATCCACTACGTTAAGGGGTATATACCTTGACCATTATGATGAGGGTAACATGCCCATCTACCAATTGAGGGGTAGATACCTCAATCACCTTCCAAGGGGACGACAGGCCTTAGATTCCAAGTAATAGCTTGCTTGGTATATGATGATGGTCTCTTCCTACATATGTAATCTATATTCTCAAGTTATATGTTTCATAAGCATGTTTTACTTCAAGCATTGATCATGCATGCTATGTTGTTATAATACCTATCCCTTGCTTATGATTACACATTTTGACTATGTTGTCTATGCCTTGTTGTATTGCATCCTATGTACTTACTACATTCAAACGTACTAACGCATAGTCTATGCCTACATAATGTTACCATGTAGGAATCAGAGCACCTCACGATCATCCTCTACATGGCTAGTTTTGGCATCTCAAGGATAAGCTTTTTGTGAGTCCTTAAATTCGGGGGTACTAGCTATGTTACTCTTGCTTATGTTATTTCTTTATATTGATCTTTGATAATGTGAGGCTACCCACCCCCAATCTATACTTAGAGGTGTTGTTGGAATTAATGATGTAATTATTCTTTGAGTTTTGACTCTTCTATGTTTATGCTATCAAAGACTTCTCTTAGTCCCATTTTTTCCTCTTTATTATCTCTTGTTATTGTAGAGTTTACTTCTGTGATTAAGGATGTCTGTATGATATGCTAAGAAGCTTTTTTGGGGTGTCTTCGAGTTTTGATTCGTCATGTCACATATAGGACTAGGCTTGGATCATGATAGTCCACCAGTAAGAGGATATTGTGTCTTAAGGTAATAAGCAAGCCAACCATAAACATAATGTGTACGGAGAGAAACTTTAATGTGATCAAACTGTGAAGAATTTGAAATTTTATTTAAGCCATGATAGATGCTCACTAAGACCAGGACTGCAGGATAATCCATCGACCAATCACCATCAAGCTTAGCATCTTAAAAGTTTTAGGCCGAACAAGGTTCTCCTGTTCAGAAGGAAATACAAAGACACATAACCAACATGACAAGAAGGTTGCCAAATAAGCCTCATATTTTTTCTGTTTTGCTCCAAGAATAGAAAATGTCATCTTATAAGAGCTTACAATGTTTTCACCTCCATTGATATCTCACCTGTTGGGTTATGCGTAGATGTTAGGTGTTGAACCTTCTTCTCTTTTCTTGGGGCTACCACCCTTCTTCTCTCAAAGATGATGAAAGACAACAAATAAATACTCATAAGTTTGAGAAAAAAAATCTATTTTTGGCATCATGACCTGTAAGCTCTATGGTATTAGGCATATCTTCTACATAAGGATACCTACCGATCGACAAGTCCCCGAGAATATATAAATCCCAAAGGAATATAGATGCTTCTCCAAGAGACCTAAGTAGTGTATTCTTTTAGGACACCAAGCCTCACAAAAGGCCTGAACGATAATGGAGTTCCAATTGTAAGTAAAAAGAGAAACAATGACACCATTTCGGATGTTAGCATTGTTCAAACTTTTCCCATTTTTCTATGGACATCTTCTGTCCATTCCTAATATCTTGGGATGCAATCATGTTCACCTTCAAACAGATTTTTATCTCCCTAACGTAAGCCTTTTTGAATCATGCGACACCCTAAATTTTGAAGAGTGTTTACAAGATTTGTGCCTTGAAGATTTGATTTCTCAAAATACCATACGTTGGAAGCTTTATTAGATTTGTGGTCGCGTTCAAAGGTCCAATCTGCCTTATGAAGTGTGTTTCTCAATTGTGGCCACACATCAGCATAACAACCAACTAAAGGATCTTAGACTAAAAGCTTGGTCTCTACCTTTTTATCTTGTGTGTCAATTATGAGATATTTAAGTCCCGAAGATGAGCAAATGTAGTCCTTGAAGAAAATCATTGTTTAGAATACATTAAAAAAAGAAAAGTATTACCCTTTATAAATGATAGCATATAATAAAAAGAAAAAAAAACAAAGGGGCAAGAATCAAAATAAAAGAATATTGCTTATTGGGGCATTCAGAACATTGCATAGCCTTGGTTTGGTGATCCCTTATTTTTAAACATTGGGAACATTGTAAAGCCTCAAATTAGTGTTCCCTTGGTTTAAACATTGGGAACGTTGTAAAGCCTCGAATTGGTGGTCCTTTACGTTTAAACATTAGGAACTTTGTAAAGTCTCAAATTGGTGGTCCCTTATATTTAAACATGGGAACATTTAAAGACTTGAATTGATTGTCCCTTATGTTTAAACATTAGGAATGTTGTAAAGCCTCGAATTGGTGATCCCTTATGTTTAAACATGGGAACATTATAAAGCCTCGAATTGGTGATCCTTTACGTTTGAACATTGGGAACTTTGTAAAGCCTCGAATTGATGGTCCCTTATGTATAAACATTTAGAACATTGTAAAGCCTCGAATTGGTGATCTCAAGGTGTGAGCGCAGATTTATCTGTTCACACCTCAAGAGCAAAGTCTTTTGATACGATGAATCTTGAATTTATGGCCCTACAACAAAAAAAGGAACAGAATAATCCAGACAAAAAAAATAAAGAAGAAGAAGAAAAAGAAAAAGAAATTACATGCACATCGGCTCGGGAATGTTAGCGACAAAGATCTCTTAATCTTTGAGTAGATTCAACGATTTGGAGAACAATGCTAAAAAAATAAAATATCAGTCCTATTTATAGGGAGTAATGTATGCATGGTTAACACCTATTAGGATACAGATTAGGAGAATTAATCATTGTTTGTAAAGGATTTGTAAAAGTCCTACTCTAATCAAGATACCTAAGGCAGTGGAACTCATAAATAATCTATATCGAAATTGGATTGCCACAGGGTGTGGGCCAGGTAACATGTTTACAGGAACTGATCAAATTTAATATGACAAATATGGTGTTTGCCAATATTGTTAACAACATTCAAATGGGCCACAACAGGTGGGGCATGTGACATGTTTTCAAGGAAATTATTTTAATAGGACAAATATACCAGTTGTTAATATTTGTCAACAATGTTTTTTTTTCGGGGGGGGAGGGGGGGAGGGGGGGTCATTTCACATCTACATATCAAAATATTTTTTTACTCACTAATTTTGGTGTAAGAAAAAAATATATTTTTCAATCCTTGGTCTCGAGGAACATTAAGGCAACACTTCAAGTCTAATCTTAGAAAAATAAAATATATCGACGAGACTTAAAGTAGGGGTATTTGTAATCATACAAAATTTATTAAATATAAATTTTATAAAATAATTCAAAATATATTAAATTCAAAATATATTAGTCCAAAATGAATATTATGGATTAATATAATTGGATTTATTAATTAAGTCTAATAAAATATAGAGTTAATTAAAAAATTCAAATTCATTTATTTAGGCTACAAAAGATGACCTACTTGATCAGGCCAAATATCCTCTCATCCTAGAGGCCCACTTGATGCCACATGTCAAATGACGTCAGGCGCCAAGTCAAACAAAGAAACCAGTAGGATCATGTCATATGTCAAATGACAAGTCTATTTCATTAAAGCTTAATATGCCATACCACTTAAATTTGATTAGTTGGGAGAAAGTTGATTCTATCATGACTCCTCTATTCTACAACTATATATAAGGGTCCTCATAATTCATTATTGATATCAAGAATTCTAATAAAAAGCTAGAGAGAGATCGTGGATCAAATGCGACAAATTTCTCTACAAATTTAAGAATTCAAACATTCAAGATCAAGAACAAGTTCAAGTTTCAAGATCAAGATCAAAAACAAGTTTCAAGATCAAGATCAAGAATAAATTCAAATTTCAAGATCGAATTCAAGATCAAACTTCAAATTCAAAGATCAAGCTCAAGAGCCCTTGAATTTACACTTGAAATGGTGAATCAGCGGATTCATAGAGATTATAATACTCACATATTAAAATTAAATACTACAAATTATTGCGAAATATTCGTTCTTGATTATTATTTTCTCAACGCGAAATTTTACTGTCTACAGTGGTATTCTCAAGAGCACATTTACTGCCTAGATAAGGTCCAACTACTAACTCAAGTCTACTAGGCCATTTTACAAGGATATAAGCCCGCCGGAGCAACGCTGGGGCATCTAAAGCAAGTTTCTATCACCTATACTAAGGCCACCATACGTCAACAAAATAATCTCAAGAAACCAATAATAATAATTGAACTACCAAGTCATAAAAAAACACATATGTTAGCAATTACCCAAAAATAACTAAAGAAGATCTAAAACATTATTTATCACGACCCAAGCCTAGGACCTAGATGTGACTAGCGAATGGGGAACCCGAAGGGACCCCAAACAAGCCTCTTAGCATATTATCACACATTCTTAGTCACTGAAGCAAGTAAAATAGCAATAAGAAATAGTAAATGGGGGTAACCGGGGCTATGGAACATCTTTGTCATATCATAAACAACAAGAGTTATGAGAGAGTCAAAGCTCATAGCATAATATATGACATGCCAACAACACCTCTACTACATAGATAAAAGTGAGGGCCAAGACAAACAACTGGGATCACCGTCATACTCAATAAATATATAAAAGGAAGATAGTCTTAGAACATAGCAAGAGATCATAAACACCATCTCC
The DNA here is from genome assembly GCA_025642045.1 of Solanum sejunctum. Taxonomy (NCBI): domain Eukaryota; kingdom Viridiplantae; phylum Streptophyta; class Magnoliopsida; order Solanales; family Solanaceae; genus Solanum; species Solanum sejunctum. Next base: position 17,489 of record JAOTQJ010008695.1, read on the forward strand.
AAAATGGAGGACTCTCCAAAAAGATTGAGAGACAATCATACTAGCCACGTGGAGGAGGATGCTCAAGTAGGGCTTTGGTTCCTACATAGTGGCATCATGTAGGCATAGAGTATGCGTTAGTACATTTGAATGTACTAAGTATGTAGGATGTTATGCAACAAGAGATAGGCAACATAGTCAAAATGCATAATGATAATCAATAGATAGCATATAACAATATGGCATGCATGGAAGATGCTTGAAGTAAATCATGCTTACATAGAACATATACATGTGTGAGGCGTGATCATTATTAATGAGTATTCAAGGCCTACCACCTCCTTCGAGAGGCGCATAAGGTACAAACCCCTTCAAATGGTTGATGAGGTACAAACCCCTCAACATGATAATTGAGGTACGAACCCCTCAATATGGTTGTACGGGTATGCCATCCCCAGACCAGATGATTGAGGCTTGGTATCCCCTCAAAAGGAAATTGAGGCTTGACACCCACTCGTCAAGGTAGTTGAGACATGGCACCTTCTCAACAAGATGGTTGAGGCTCGACACCCCCTCAACAAGGCAACCGAGGCTTGATACCCCCTCATCAAGGTGGTTGAGATATGGAACCCTCTCAACAAGGTGACTAATCTTACAACATAATAAAAACAT
>JAOTQJ010008715.1:0-55636 GCA_025642045.1 Solanum sejunctum
CACAATCTAAAAACGGACAGCATAACATTACCTCCCTTCGCTACATTTTGACGTCAACAACTCCAAACCTATTCCAACTTTAACCAAACTTTTACATAAACATTGATACATACAACCAGTTATGAACCAGTTTCGGAACAGAAACAAATCCATTATTAAAGACGTGAAGCAGCAGCTTGCTTTCCAACAGTCCACAAGTTCATACGAAGCACATAATTGCTATATCATATAACTACTCACATTTGTGGACTGTAAAAGTAGTTAATCAGCCATTTTACACTTCTGTAAAATCAACCTTTTACTGCATAATTAAGTACTAATACATAGTAAAGCCATCCAACAAGAGAAAAACCACTTAATTAACATGAAAAGTGCACAAGACTCCTTAGCACACAATCTGTCCAGAAATTCCAGCACGGTCATACTAACATATACTTCTTATTTTTCATAATAAAACCATATTGAAAACATATGTAAGCCTACTTACCACTACCTTCAAGGTATAAGTCTTCTCCAAGAACCCTATAAGAGTTGTTTATCTGCTTTGCAAGGTGAAGAAAGTTTGAGAGAACTTTGAAGACTAAGATGTATTTGTTTTGAGAGTTCAATGGAACGATAGTGTTGTGGGAGCTGCTTTGACCATCTTTTAACATTGTCTTTGGCTGAATTAATAAGGATAATTAATCCTTACATAACCAAGTAGGTGATGCAGTTCCTTCCTCATGTCACTTGGGCCTTTTGGAGCTCCAAATACATGGACTTGGGCTGCCTATTTTTTATGATTTTGTTCTTCTTGGTTTGGGCCTAACGTTTGTAAGAATCTTGTGATGTCTTTGGGTCTTTATTGATATCATCCTTGGGCTGTAAATATAATCCATATGTGATGTTAAATCATGGCTCAAAGTTACACCCTTAACATGGACTTTATTCATAATCGAACTTTGGCAATTTCAACATCGAACCTCGTGTCCTTTTAGTTCGTGATTTTAAGCTAAGCAAGTAGCTGACTCACCTGCTAGCTTCTAAGTCCCACAAGCACCTCAATTCTCTCAATTGATTTTAAGGCCATAATCTCCTAAATTCGACATAAAATGTACATTCACTTGACCCTCTTAAGCGCTAAACACACATATAGCCCATTAACGCGAGATTCGAGCACTTTTAAAAATTAGCGCTAGATTGACCAAACTATGTCATGTTTTATTTCTATTATACTAGTATTGTAAGGTGTAGGGTGTTACACTGATTATGACTCGTAAACCCAATTATGAGTTGTAAAGGCCTGCCATATAAAGTTGTTAACCAATTTTTCTAATTTTTTAGGACTTGTTGTAAATACTATAAATATTAATTTTTTAGGTCATTATTCACAGAAGACAATAGATAGGACATAATTAGGGTAATTTTTAGGGTTTTACACTTGGAGACAAAATATTGGAGAGGAGAATACAATTGTCGACTCGTTGTATGTTCCAATATTGTGATTGTCAATACAATTTGAGATTTCTTGTTCTTCAATCTGATCGGGTAAGTGATTAATTAAGTTTTCTCAATTCATTATTTCTCTATCTACCGATAGCATGAGTAACTAAATCCACAATTTAGGATTATGGGAACCACAAAGATCTAACCAAATAAACCTGAATAATTTGCAATTCTTGGAATGGGTATTTACATGTATTAATCAATTCTCTTTGTTATGCATATTTTCTAGTAGTGGCCAACATTAGAACTTGCCTAGTGTTAACTTTTTGATCCACTACTGGCTGACAGAGAGGTTACTATTTCTAATGGGTTACTTCAAATGCTGCAAAATTGTGGATTATTTGCGGGCTTACCATCGGTGGGTCCACATAGCCATTTGCACAATGTAGAATTTGTTTGCAAGAGTGTGATGGACAAAAAATCTATCTATGAATATTGTGGGACTTTGTGTTTTCTTATTATCTCTTGTAAGTAATGTTGTGATATGGCTATTCGAGCTCCCACAAAGTTCAAGCACCAGTTGGGCAGATTTGCAGAAGTCCTTCTTGGAAAGGTACTTCCCAAGGTCAAAGAAACTCAAGTTAAAGGATCAAACCAACAATTTTGAGCAACTTCCTGGTTATTCAATTAGCACTATGTGGGAGAAATTTACTAAGTATTTGAGGAGCATTCCTAACCACAAGATAGTAGATGATGTTTTGCTTGATATCTTTTATCTTGCCATTGATTAGAAATGCAAGCTTTTGCCGACACTATTATAGAGGCATGTTTTTAGTTCACCCTTTCGCAAGGATTGCTGAATAGATGGAATAAGTGGTCAAAACTAATCATGCATGCGTACAAGAGGATAAATCTTCTATGAGGATTTCATGTGCTATTAATATTGGTTCAGAGAAAGCCAAAATCAAGGAACAGAATGTGTAACAACTTTCTCAACTCCACACAAGCATAGATGGTGATTAAGCAAAATCAGGAAAGAGTAACTACGGTACTTCACAGAACTCCACGTGCACCCATGCACAATGAGCCTTATTATGATGAGGATGTTTGCTTTATAAATTATCAGATGGGGGGTTTCTAGACTAATGCCTAAGGGTACAACTAGGATTATTGGTGCCAAGGTCAAGGAAACTAAGGTCGGAACTATGTTCGAGATGGAGCTTATCGAGATAACCAAGGTGGTTATTATGAGAGGTATAGGGGTCCTAAAGCAGATTGGGGCAGAAGAGATGGTTTTAGGAATGGTCCATATGTGCTACTATATAATCGAGATGTGGGTACAAGCAATTCTACAGTTGAGGGGATGTTTGACCGTTTGTTGAAGAAGGCCGAGACAAAAGATGAAACTGTTAGAGGCATGAAGTCTGATATTTCAAGCATTAGTCAGAAGACAGTCTCATTCTCTAGCCATAAAACAGCTTTAGCAATAATTTTGTCAAATGTATACTCAATAAAATCGATGTCAGTACGTACATCACCTACCAACACAGTTCAAAATCCATATAATAAAGGGAAATATATGGTGGTGAGTACTAGAGGTGCCAAGAGTACCATTAATCCTCTTATGCAAGTTGAAGTGGATGATGTTCATGAGGAGATAGTTACAGGTAAGAATGTGGTTTAAGGAGATAATTATGTCAATGATGGGTTAACTAAGGTAGCTAAAGAGCCAAAAAAGTATAAGACCATCCTAACGCCTCCTCCTTTCCCTCAAATATTCTAGAAGAGGTAGGAGGAAGGCATGTTCAAACACTTTCTCTCCATGCTTAAGAAACTATCCATCAACATCCCTCTGTTTAAAGTTTTGGAGAAAATGCTGAGTTATTCAAAATATATAAAAGACTTGGTTAGTATGAAGTATACTGTGAGTTAAGAGCCTTCTTAGGAGCTTCAGCATTGTAATGCTATCATTAGTAAGTCATTGGCTCAAAAGCATGAAGATTCAGGTGCTTTCACTATACTTTGCACTATAGGAGATGTAGAGTTTGCTTGAGCACTTTGTGATTTGGTTGCTAATATCAATTTGATGCCTCTTTCGGTTTTCAAGAAGCTTGGTTTGGGTGCCCCTACTCCAACTAAGATGCAATTGTTAATGGTGGATAGAACAGTCAAGAAACCGGAAGGGATACTTTGTGATGTGTGGGTAAAAGTGGACAAATTCATATTTCCTGTGGATTTTTTGATTCTTGATTGTGAAGTTGATTTTGAAGTCCCTATTTTCTTGGGCAGACCATTTATGACCATGGGGCGAGCTCTAGTAGATACAAACTTCGGTTTACTCAAATTTAGGTTGAATGATGAAGAAGTTGTCTTTGATATTTGTCAATCTATGAAGCATCCAGATGAGTTCAAAAGTGAGGTTTAGGTAATTGGTGAAGTTTAGTAGCCAATTTGTCTAAGTCGTGCCACAACAATAAATCAGGCGCTACTTGGGACACAACCCAAGGATTTTTTATGTTTTAGCTTGGTTTTGAGTTTATTTTAAAATTTTTCATTCTTAGGTAGCTGTCTAATTGTATTTTGCTTGCTATTTTTTGATATTGCGCTTGTTGCATATAGGGTGCAAGTGAATTTTATGAAGAGTATGTAGGTATTAGACTAAAGCAGCAGATTTCCTAAGAAATACATCAGGTATAGGTTCTATCAGTGGACTTATGAGTTATATTGCACCTTACGACTCATAATCCCATCTTGTAGAGATTTTCAATGACCATGAATAGTGTGTACTCGATTCACGATCTAACTTTATGACTTGTAGATTAATTACGAGTTGTGAAGGGGGTTCATGGAACCTAGGTAAACTTCTAAATTTTTCCAAGTGTTGAGATGTCTAAGAGACCATGACTTACTAGTTGTAGATCCATCTATGACTCGTAATTAGGGTTTTGTAGACCATAACCCAGTAATTTTAAACGTTGACCTGGTAAGGGTTTAAATGTGGGGTCATTATTTTGACCCCACTTTTACACTAATTGACCAAATTTTTTTCCTAATTTATTCATTCCCCTTATTTGTAATCAATTTTTTGGTGAGTACACTTATTTTCTGGCATGATTTTTCAGCTACCTATAGGGTTCTTCATCATTCACAATCTCTTTGCTCTTCAACTTCATCATCATCTATAGTAAGTTTCTTGGTTAAGTTTTAATCTCAAAATTTCCATTGATCTTAATTGTTGATGTGATGATGGTGATGGGTTTGATTCCTAAGCTTGAATTTCTTGGTGTTTGGGAATTGACAATGTGAAATTAGGGGTACTTTGATCAAATTGGTTATTTAAATCAATAATTAGGTGCTATAGCCTTGTGAATGTTGATTGTGTGCCCATGGAATCATTTATCATGTTTAAATAAGTGATATTGCAGTGTTTATGATTGTGAAATGGTATTTGATATCATCATAACATGCCTTCAGGTAAATTATATGGGAATGATTGGAAATATATGTGCTTTCATGCTTATTCATTTGTCAATGTGGTGAATATTTGTGAAATTATTATGGGGTGTTTGTTTCTATATGCTTACTTCGGTGTTGTGATTAAGTGTTGTACAGGTACTTGGGGTCTGCATGATGAACTTAGATAATTCAGGTTCTTAGAGTTTCTTGTTCACGAGAGTATTTTACAACTTGTGAATCAATCTGTGAGTCATAATTGTCACTCATGGGGAATTCTAGAGACTTGATACTATAATTATTCATCACACGTGACCTTCTATGAGTTGTAGTTCACTTTACAACTGGTAGATAGGCCTATTAGACACCTTGCTATTTTGAATTTACTCTCTAGAAGTTTATATGGAATTAGTTTAACACTTTTAAACCAAGTTACTACTCGGACCTAGGTCTTGTATAAAGTTCCAGTGACCATTATTGTTTTGTACCTCTAGTTTACGAGAGTACTTTACTACTTGTAGTGCTCACAATAAATCGTAAAGGTGCCCTCGTAGACCCTTTCTGCAACTGATCCAAATATATTTTTAATTTTTATTTCTTGATCAATGGGGCTAACTTGGGTTCATTTATATTTCATTTTTGGATATCATAGCCCTGAAAGGCAAATGTGTGGAGATTGAGGCTTTTAGGACGTATCTTATAGATGATTCAAAAGATAATGACCATTCAGGTGATGATCAAACCAAGTTGAGTAGATCAGTTGAGATAAATGATACCCAACCAAAGCTAGAGTAACTCGACCATAAAAGAGAGTTGTAGCTAGAGATGAGAAGCCTCAGGTTCAGAGTGAGAGTCCTTCCTAGTCTGAAATAAACGTAGTGAGAGGACGGGGAGTATAATACCCCAAATAACCCCTCCTATGAAGGAGTAGATCCAGCGAGGGCCTCCGAGGATAGAGGAAATGTTGAGTCCTCTATCGTACTATCTTCTTCTTTAGCACCAGATACTAGTACTCCCTAGTGGTGTGTTGAGGGATAAAGGCCATATTTTTTTAGGGCATGCATCCCAAGGAGCGGGGCAAACCCACTTGTTCGATATATGAGTAGCTCAAGGTTGTTGGTGATGGACTTAGTCGTATCTCAAGTCCGAAGGACACAATGATACTATAAGGGATTGAGTGGCTGACGGAGGTGCTTGGACATTAAGCTTAGATTCTTGTATAGAGTTGTTATGCATCATACACAACCACGATTTAGTGAGATCTTCCCAAGAGGAGGAAGGCTATCTCATAGCACATATTAACAAAGGTTTGAGTGACAGGGCAGTAGGTTGATATTTCAGATGAGATGATCTGTCATGTACTTTTTGGTCGCAAGTACCAGTCGAGATAGAAAACTAAGTTTGACTATAGGTTAGGGTAGGCCAGAACAATATTTATTACAAAGGATATGATACTGAGGCTCGAGTTGTTGAGATTAGTGGACGATCACATTGCAGAGCAGGGTCCAGAGCCTACTTAGGTCATCACCGACATGGAGCCTATTATGAAGGCTTTACTTACTTTCCCCGCCAAAGTTTGGTGGACGGTTGTTAGATCTCGCATTTGGCCTACTTTGGCGGATAATACTTTGATGCCAGACTCATAGCAGAATAGATCCATAAGTCAAAACTCAAAACGGACACATCCATCCCATTCCCATCTTTAATCTACAAACTCTATTTTGCAAACGGGTGGAGATACTTCATCATCTAGACTAGTTAGTTGAGGCCCAGTATACCTTTGAGTCCACCCTAATAAAGGTCGATGAGAACTCGATGGCAACCCCATGAGCACCACCATCACCGATGCTAGCCTCGGAGCCACTATCTAAGGGTTCGATGACTGCCACCACTATTACTATTGCTGCGACTATTAAGGGCAGACGTCAGCACCCACAAGCAGTCGATGTTGAGGGCGGTTTGACTATAGCTGCTCCTATACTAAAGGCCAGCATTTTATAGACTTCTACATCGAGCATGGTTTATGTGTTCGCTGTCTCTATTCATGCAATGGAGCATTTATCATATACTGAGACACATTTGTCTCACCATATTCAGCAGCTTTGACTATGTGTCTGGCAGACTATTGTGGTGAGAGGAGCGATATAGAGCAATCAATATCTCTACTATTTAGGAGCATATTGCTAGAGTAGATAATTGTATCGATTCCTTTAACGCCCAGGTTCATATAAGGTTAGATGAGGCCCGACCTTCAAATTTGTCAGCCATCCAAAAGGGGATTGAGAAGCTTAGGGCTGACATGACAACTTCACTTGTGGCACCTATGACACAACTAGAGACTACACCTATGGAACTGCTATTTGATTTATTTGCCTCTACAAAGCCTCCATGGACTTCCAATGGGAAGCACTCTTGCACAAATGAGGATCCTATTTAGAGGAATGTATATGTCAAGCACCCCGAGGATGATAAGGATAATGAGGATGAGGAGCATTAGCTTGGGCCGGCCTTGAGGACATCGAGGATAGAGGAGATGAGGCTAGCATAGGAGCATGATAAGGCGAGGAGTATTCGCCCCTTTGGACAGAGTTCGTATGCTAAGCATACTACCTCATAGATGGGAGAGTACCAGATGCAGCCTGAGATAGGGGCATAGGCGCTAAGTAATATTTTTTACCCCTGTTATTTTATTTTTTCTAGATTTGGTGCATTGAGGACAATGCACAACTTTTTCAATGTGGTGTGGGCAGTTATAGGACTTGGTAAAGCCTGAGTAGCTTATGGTCCATAACTACCCTAAACTTTGATCCAAAGATTTTTGTGCCTGTGTTATTTTTCCTCGTGGATATTTAATTTCTGTTGAACTTTCATGTTTAGGATGTTTAAATAATATATGTAGTGTATATAGTAGTTAGATGGGAACCATGCATGTTTGAGAGGCAATAATTATTCTGATAAGTTAGGGTAACTGAGATGTGAAGCATGATCTATGAGTTGCTTGTTGATAATGTATTGCTTTGCCATATGACTGTGAGCTTATTTTTCCAGATTCATGTATTTTGTTGTAATTCTTAACTTGCCTTGTTACTCTAAGTTATATTGTAGAGTAAATGGATTAAGAAGGGATCTTAGGCCTTTGTTCTTCAAATCAGTCAACTTTAGCCTGTAATAACCAACCAAATGATATTTTATCCCTTGATTCAAATATTTAAGCCTACATGAACCAATTCATTATAAAACACTTAATTGGCCAAATCTTGTCTAGTCATAAACCTTTAGATTGGCCCTGGTCTATCCTTCAGCATTGTGAACCTTGATTGAGGCAAAAAACCTAAGTTGAGGGTAGCTACCTAAAGTGGTCCTATTTTGGGGAATAAATATTTTGTACTTCAATATAGGCTAAAAGCCAAAGTTAAGGGTGGACAGTGTAGGGGTAAAATCACAAAAATAAGGTGGTGACTGAGAAGAAAATCATGTATCGGGTGCAAAAAAAAAAAGAAAAACACACCGTAGATTGAGATTAAAAGTAAAATCAAGTGTAATAATAAGGCAAAAGCTGTAAAATGAGAAGAAAATACTAGGAAAAGCTTGAATGTGGATAAGCGAGAATAAGTTGAAAATATTAGAGTTGGTAAGGTAAAAGTGATGAAAAATGTAGTTCAATTATGGCTTTAAGTCATTATTTTCCAAAATACCATACCAAAGCCATCTGAGCCTACGTTACAAGTCCAGAAAGTCCTAAAGTGATCCTAGTCTAATTGGTTGAAACTCTGAATCATGAGTATATGGGCAAGCCTATGATGCTAGTCACTATGCATGAACATATTTTGTGAGAGTGAGTATATTTGCACGGTCCCAAGCCCATATTTGAAATTATCATTGAGTGTTAAAAATGGGACTTCTTTCTACGAGGGCACTTGAATTGTATTGTTAGCATTTGACTTGATCAGCGATTGTGGACTATTAATATTCCCTTACTTGCCATAGTTGTGTTATCAAATTCACTAGTGTGTTTTTGTTTGCTAAATAGCTATCTAATCTTCTTTCAAAAAGTTGGTGTAGGCACTTGTGTTTGAATTATATGTGATGTATACCATTAGGTTGAGGTTTGTTTGTTGCTATATCGTCTATATAGATTAAGTCATTGCTTGAGGACAAGAAACAATTTTAAGTTGAGAGTATTGATATACTATCAAAATACAATACATTTGATGCTTAAAACATAGGATTTTGTGTGGTCTCAATGCAAAATTTATGATTTTTATGCGTCTTTGGTATTTAGTTTGCAGGGAAGCAGGTTGGCATGAGTTTTGGGGAAAAATGCAGATTCTTCTGGTTTTAAAAGTTTATGGAACCCTTTATGAGTCATAGAGGATTCTATGAGTCGTAGAGTGGGTTTCATGATGTTTTAAGATCAGAAGTTCAGCCACATGAGACCTCTTTATGAGTCGTAGATCACTCTATGAGTTATATAGAGTGGTTTCATAAATTCCAATGAGATCTAGTGAAGGGCTAGATGTTACAGGTGAAGTCTACAAGAGGACGATACAAATCGTCAATCAGGCTACAACTCGTAATGAGACAACTCCAAAAAATGCTCCAAAATTTTCCTCAAAATGCCTATAATTTTAAATTCCATATATATCCAAATCTATTTGTTATTTTGAAAATATAACTTTAGATTTTTTTTCAAGAGGTCAAAATTAGGTAAAAATAGTCTAACCCCGATTTTAGATCAATCGAATAACAATTTCAAATTTCCAAAATTTCAATTTCCAGAGACGATCATATGATAATTTAGCCTCCGTGATAGGTCTGCATCGCCGATCTATGTGTTTTACTGTCAGTGATTTCTATCTCGGTCCAAGGCTTTAGGGTATTTGGCCTAGGTGTTTGCAAACATTCTTTTTTACCTATACTTAGCCTTATTTCATCCTCATATCGTCCTAAACATTCCCCAATACTCACTCAAAACACTTAGCGATATTTTCACTCCCAAATTCAAGTCCCAAGCCCTTATCCTAAACTAAGGTTTTCCTTTAAGGTTCTTTATGAAGCTTCAAGACTCCATCTCCAGTCTTCACCAACTTCATCTCCAAGCTAAGGTATATGGGTTTCTTTTATGGGTTTCTTTCACCCATGATACCCAACCTCCTTTTACTCAAATTGCATTAATTAAGTTTGATTTACAAATGGGTCTTGCTTATTATGAAGTTCACTACACATTATGTTAAAGCTATGTAAAGTTGTGACTATTTTTCTATGTTTCAAATCTTTGATCTATTGTAAGATTTGATCAATGTTTTTGATGTATATTGCTTTGGGGTGTTACAAGGTGTTGATTGATAGTTTTACAATGGATTTTCTTGCATGATTTCACCTCTAAATTACATGGTTTCATACTACCATTTCACACCATCTAAGTGTTTGATAAAATGTCTGGTGTGGTTTCTTAAGGAGTTAAAGGTCCAAAGCATGAGATAGATATAATTGACTATATGATGATGAAATATTCTTCTGTATATGATGAATTATATATAAAGTGTTGTATCATACCATGCCCAATCCAAGGAAACTAAGAACCCCAATAACCTAGATGGGGATTTGTACTCATCAACCTAAGCAATCGTTTGTACATCTCCACCTAGTGATGGGGTGGCATAATCACTAACCTAGATGGGGGTTTGTACTCATCAACCTATTGAAGTGTTTGTACTTCTCCACCTTGGTGATGGGGCGGTATTATCACCAACCTAGATGAGGGTTAGTACTCATCTACCTAAGTGATAGGGCAGTATCATCACTAACCTATCAGAGGATTGTACATTTGGCAATCTAGCTTGGTCTCTTCTCCACATATGATATCCTGTATAAGCATGAGTTACTTAAAAATATCTTACTTATACATTGATCATTCATGTCTTATTGTTATAGTATATCTATTGCCTATTATTATGAATTTTGATTATGATGCTTAATTCTTGATTGCATTGCATCCTACATACATCGAATATTCAAACATGCTAACGTTTACTCTATGCCTACATAATGTAATCATGTAGGAATCGGTGCCCAAGTTGATCCTCCTCCTCCTACACACAGCTAGTTTGAGTATTCAAGCTAGTTGGTGAGTCCTCCACTTCGGGGAGCTTAGTTTATGTTTTATTGTTATGTATTAAGACATTCTTCATTATTGTCTATTCTGACTATGTGGGTGAGCCCGATTACTTTGTCTTGGCCCTGCTCTTATCTATTTATTAGAAATGTTTATTGGACATATTATGTATCTATGCTAATATCCTTGACTTTATGTTTTTTGATGTCTATGATATGGAAGTGCTTTCCTTATCCCTGATTTCCCCACTTTTATCTGTTGATGCTTGCTTTATTGATTTTGTGACCAAGGATGTGTAATGATATCCTAAGAGGCTTTTTTGGGGTCTATTCAGCTTCCTCTTATGCCGTGTCAGATCTAGGCCCTAGGCTTAGGTCATGATAAACTTGGTACCAGTGCACTATGTTGATAGATCCTCAGAGTCCAACACACCACAGAAATTAGAGTCCTATTCATGGTTGTGATGTACGCCATGAGTATAAGTAAGAGTCTAGGAGACATTTTAGGAAATATTTCCCTTCTTCATGTTCTAAGTCATGCTATAGAGTTGTTGTAAGTGTTTGCCCATAATAATTATTCTTTGCTATGCTAGATTATGCCATACACTAGAGGAAGATGGGCCTAAAATCCCGAGGAGCAATCCACCAATGGTGATCTCCTGGATGTTCTCACCATGCTTACCTATGTTGTGGCCAACCAAGTCAATCAAGGGCCTAAGCCTCTCATGCAACTACCTCGAGAGCTAGGGTAAGAGACTTTATGAGGATGAATACTTGGTGTTCTATGGGTCAAATATGGATGAAGATCGATAAGAGTTCATTGATGAGGTCTATAAAATCTTAAATATCATGGGTGTTTGGCCAAAATGAAAAGGCAGAGTTGGCGGTGTACCAACTCAAATTGGTAGGTTAAATATGGTATGAGCAATTGAAAGGTAAGAAGGGGATTGATAATATGGAGCTTTAGGAGGAGTTCAAATTAGCCTTCCTTAATCAGTTTTTCCCTCTTGAGATTACAGAAGCAAAGTGGGTAGAGTTTATGAACTTGAAACAAGGAGCTCTGAGTTTGAGGGAGTATGCCCTCAAGTTTAATCAACTTTCAAAGTATGCTCCACATTTGGTATCCGATCTTAGATCTAGGGTAAACAAGTTTATGATGGGGGTGTCCGACTTGGTATGTGAAGAATGACGGTCCACCATGCTAATTAGTTACATGGACTTAGTCTCGGTTGATGACTTGCACTGAGCAAATGGAGGAGGAGAAATTAAGGAAGAGAAATGGGAATGAGGCCAAAAGGGCCTGTCTTGGTGGTAAGTTCCCAAGGGGTGGCCGGTTCCATCAAGGCCAAGTGTCTCATTATGATAGTAATAAGGGGTTTGCCAATGATCTCCCATTGACATGTGTCCTATATATTGGAAGAGTCATAGAGGCCCACGTTTGAAATATTCTAATGCATGCTTTGGTTGTAGGGAGCTTGGGCATAAGAAGGTAGATTATCCAAGAAATCATGGCATGGTCCGAGGTTCTAATGCAATCCCATTGAGAAGTGGAGGTCCTCAAGGTGGTACCCCAAGGCTCAATCGTTTTTATGCTTTACATGGGAGGCAACAGGTTAGAGGTCCCCGATGTTATAGCCAATATGTTGTTTCATGACTCATATGAAGTGACTGCTCCTATTGGTGCCTCTATTGTTGCTAGGAAAGTTTATAGGAGTTCTCCTATTTGTATTTTGCATAAGTTATTGCCTTGTGATCTTATTGAATTAGACATGGTTGATTTCAATGTCATTCTTAGGATGGATCAGTTGCATTCTTACTATGCTTCTATTGATTATAGAACTTGTAGGGTCAAGTTTTAATTTTGAAATGAACCCGTCCTTGAGTGGAAGAGTCATGATGTGGTGGCCAAGGCTAGTTTTGTTTCATGTATTAAAGCCTGTAAGCTAATCTCTAAGGGGTGTCTTTACCATCTTGTGAGGGTTAAAGATCTGAAGTCCAAAGTCCCTTCCATAGAGTTGGTTCCGATTGTAAATGAGTTTCTTCATATCTTCCCAAACAACCTTTCTGGCGTCGTTCCCAAAATGGAGATAGATTTTGGCATAAATCTCCTTCTCGATACTCTACCTATCTCTATTCCCCCTTATCATATTGCCCCAACAGAGTTGAAAGAGTTAAAGGAACAATTGAAAAATTTGTTGGATAAGGGATTTATTAGACCTGTCAATCACCTTTGGCTGCCCTGGTGTTGTTTGTGAAAAAAAAGGATGGGTCACCTTGGACGTGTATTGACTACCGGCAACTCAAAAAGGTCACTATATAGAATAGATATCCTATCCAAGAATTGATGACTTGTTTGACCAATTACAAGGGGCTAGCTTCTTCTCTAAGATTGATCTTCATTCTGGGGATCATCAAGAGAGGGATAGGGAGTGTGATATTTCCAAGATGGCTTTTCGGACTAGATATGGGCATGAGTTGCTGTGATATTCTTTGGTTCACTAATGCACCGGCCATCTTCATGGACCTAAAATGAATAGGGTTTTCAAACACGACCTTGAATAAATATTTGTGGTCTTCATTGATGATTTTTTTATCTGCTCACATAGTAGGGAGGAGCATATGGGTCAATTGAGTGTTGTGTTGCAAAGGTTGTGGGAGGAGAGATTGTATGCCAAATATGACAAGTGCGAGTTTTGGTTGAAAGAGGTTGCATTCTTGGGTCATGTGGTGTCGAGGAATGTATTAAAGTGGATCCTAAGAAGACTAATGTAATTAAAATTTGCCTAGACCATTCACCCCGTCGGATATTAGGAGCTTCTTAGGCCTTGCAAGTTACAATACAAAATTTGTGAAAGGGTCTCCTCCATTGCTTCCCTTATGACCAAATTAACTCAAAAGAAGGTGAAGTTTTTGTGGACCAATGAATGTGAGAGAAGCTCCCAAACATTGAAAGATTGACCTGTGTCTGTTCCTATATTGTCACTACTAGATGGGCTTGAGGGTTTTGTTGTGCATTGTTACACATCTAGAGTTTGTTTGAGTTGTGTGCCAATGCAAAATGGTAAGTTTATAGCCTACGATTCTAGACAACTCAAAGTGCATGAAAGGGGCTACCCTTCCCATGATCTTGAATTGGCTGCCGTGGTGTTTGCATTAAAATTTGGTTTCATTATTTGTAGAGGGGCATGTTGATGTCTTCACCAATCATAAAAGTGTCCAATATGTCTTCACTCAAAGAGATATCAACTTAAGATAATGAAGGTGGCTAGAACTTCTCAAAGATTATGATATGAGTGTGCATTATCATCCTACTAAGGCAAATGTGGTGGCGGATGCGTTGAGTAGGGTATATATGGGCAGCCTAGCCCATGTTGATGGTGGTGATAGGGAGATAGCTATAGAGGTGCATATATTGGCTAGATTGGGGGTTAGATTAGAAGGAGTGGGTGATGGTGTTATTGTTGTTGATGGTTCCAAATCTCCTTGGTTGATGAGTTTATAGAAAAACATGATCTTGACTCCTTTCTTGAATTGAAGGCCTTTGTGAAAGAGGGAAAAGTAGAGGTTTTCTCCCAAGGGTGAGAGGGTGCCCTTAGGTACCAATTTAGGTTGTGTGTGCCTTTTGTTGATGGTTTGAGGTAGGGGATCCTTGATGAGGCCCATAAGTCTTCTTATTCTATCCACTCTCTTCCATCAAAATGAACAAAGACTTGAGAGATGTGTATTGGTAGGGAGACATCAAGATGGACATTGCCAAATTCATTTCTGGTCGTCATATTTGTCAACAAGTCAAAGCCAAATCCCAGAGGCTGAGTGGCCTAACCCAAGACATAGCGATTCCCACTTTGAATTAGGAGGTAATTAATATGAATTTTGTGGTTGGGTTGCCTAAGACCAGAAAAGGTTTTGATTCTATTTGGGTAGTGGTCGATAAGATGATGAAATCGGCTCACTTTCTACTAGTTAAGACAACGTATGGGGCTGAAGATTATGCAAGGTTGTACATCCATGAGATAGTGAGATTGCACAGGATTCTCTTGTCCATCATATCGGATCATGGTTCATAATTCACTTCACACTTTCGGAGGTCTTTCCAAAGGGGTAGGTACAAAAGTTCAAGTTAGTATGGCCTTTTACCCTCATACAGATGGCCAAGCTGAAAGGATAGTTCAAAACCCTTGAAGATATTCTTAAGGCATGTGTATTGGTGTTGAGTGGTAGTTGGGATGACTATCTCCCTTTGATTGAGTTTTCCTACAACAATAGCTATCACTCTAGCATATATATGACTCCTTTTGAGGCTCTTTATCGAAGATAGATCACCTATTGGTTGTGTTGAGATTGGAGAGGTGGGCTTATTGGGACTGGATCTAGTTGTGGAGGCTCCTGAGAAGATTAGGATAATTAGGTAAAGGTTGTGAACAACCCAAAGTTGTCAAAAATCTTTTGTTGATGTGAGAAGAAGAAACCTTGAATTCAAAGTGGGTAGTTGGATTTATTTGAAGGTTTCTCCATGAAAGGTGTGGTCTGGTTTGGTAAGGGGAAATTGAGTCCAAGGTATGTTGATCCATATGAGGTGATAGAGAGAGTTGGCAAGGTAGCTTATGAGTTGAATTTACCTAGTGAAATGAATTTAGTTCATCCGGTGTTTCATGTCTCTATGTTGAGGAAATGTGTTAATGATCCTAATGCTATTGTGCCCCTTGTGTTGTGGGTGTTGTTGAGGATAACTTTACCTATAATAGGTTTTAATTCAAATACTAGAAAGGCAAGTGAAGATATTAAATAACAAGGAGATAGCATCCATTAAGGTTCTTTGGAGGAACCAACAAATTGAAAGTGCGACTTGGGAGGCCAAAGCAGACATGCAAAAGCAGTATCTTTATATTTTCCACTCCACTCAAGCGTAAGGTACTAATTCTAAGTCCCCTATATGATTTTAAGTCATATGCTTCAGCCGCTATGTTATTCATATGCATCCATGCTTAAGTTGGCAAGTTATGATGATTTCACACTTATGTTGAGATTTTGAAAATGGTATTCTAACTATCATGTTGCATTCTTGTCTGGGCTGGCTTGTTTATGATCATTCTTGTCTTTTATGTCTATTTTAAATTCGGGAACAAATGTTCCCAAGGGGAAGATATTAAAACGTCCCTAAAAAGTGCCCGAAGACGTGCCTTACAATGCCCAAAATTTTAAATTTCATATCTCTCACAATCTATTTGTTATTTCGAAAATCCAACTTCATATTCTTATTCAGGGGGTCAACATTAGGGGGCAGATGGTCTAACCCTGATTTTAAAGCAATAGAATCACAATTTTAAATTTTAAAAATTTTAATTTCTAGAGATGATCAGCGATGCACAACTATCGCGGACATGTGTTAATTTGGCCTCCACGACAGTTTTGAGTAACAGACCTGTGTATTTTGCTGCCAGTGATTTCTATCTCGATTTAAGGCTTTGTGGTCTTGTGTCTACGTTTTCCCAAATGTATTTTTTTACTTATACTTAGTCTTATTTCACCCTCATATCATCCTAAACATTCCCTAATACTCATTAAAACACTTAGCCATATTTTCACTTCCAAATTTAAGTCCCAAACCCATATTCTAAACTAATGTTTTCCTTCAAGGTTCTTCTTCAAGCTTCAAGCCTCCATCTCCAATCTTCACCAAGTTCATATCTAAGCTAAGGTATGTGGGCTTCTTTTATGTGTTCCTTTCACCCATGATACCCAAGAATCCTTTTACTCAAATTGCATGATTTAAAGTTGATTTACAAATGGGTCTTGCTTATTATGAAGTTCACTGCACACTGTGCTAAAACTATGTCAAGTTGTGACTGTTTTGCTATGTTTTGAGCTATAAATCTTTTATATATTATATTACTTGAGAAGAGGTATTGATGTATATTACTTGGGGGTATTGCAAGTTGTGGATTGATGGTTTTACAATGGATTTTCTTGAATGATTTCATCTCTAAATTGCACGATTTTATACAACCATTTCACACCCTCTAAGTGTTCGATAAAATATCTGAATGTGGTTTCTTGAGGAGTTGAAGGTCCTTTCTCTATACTTCTTAGGCTGATTACTATTATAATTCATTTTCTATATATTGTGGGCTTCGAAATTCGTATTACTATTTTGGCCTTTATTCAAACTTGTGATAGTACTTGCATTCGATTGTTTTTACTTTTGGATTTTCTTAGTTTTTCGCCTTTGAAATACTTGATAACAATTCTTCATTTTCTCCATCTTTTCTAGTTCAAACATTTTTTTCGCTCAGCTTCACTATTTCTTTATTTGTATTTCTTGTTTGGATCAGTGTTATATATTTGTAGCTCTAATTCTGATTACTGTTATATATTTGTATTTCTAGTTGCTTGCTATTTCCTTGCTGCATGGTACTTTCTGCATATATCTTATATGTTCTTATCATAATTGTGGGTTATTTGTCATATATCGTAAGTATAGTGTTGTATACAGATTGCTAGGTAGTTGTTACATATTGCTAGTTATTATTGATTTTGTTTGTCGATATCTCCCTATTTTTTGGTAGTTTTCTTATTGTTTCACTTTTTTACTTGTATATTCTCTAGATTATTTTACTATTTTACTTGTACTTTTTTTTATTTTTGTAGGTTAGAGAGTTTTTGGTTCTTAGTTACTAGTGTCAGGATCTCATGGTAGACTAGGGTCATGTCATCGATTAGGGTCAGGGGTTAGGAGTAGAGGTGGTAAGCGAGATACGGGGTTATTCAAATTAAAAGTAGGGTCGTGGAATATAGGATCACTTACAGAGAAATCCATAGATCTAGTGAAGTGTCTTAAGAGGAGACATATTAATATTTTGTGTGTTTGGGAGCCCAGGTGGATAGGTACCAAGGCTCGGGATGTGAATAGACATATGTTATGATACTCGGATGGTTCAAGGGATAGAAATGGTGTGGTATCCTAGTTGACGAGGATCTTATGGATTATGTTGTAGATGTCAGGGGATTTAATGATAGGATGATGTCTATCAAACTCGTGGTTGGTAAAAATGTGGTGAATGTAGTTATTGCTTATGCACCCCAAGAAGGCCTAGATAAGGAAGCTAAAAGGATATTCTGGGAAGATTTGGATATGGTTGGGCAAGGCATACCAGAGATAGAAAAAATATTAATTAGAGGTGATTTTAATGGGTATATCGGGGGAACCACTAGTGGGTTTGATGGTGTTCATAGATGTTTTGGTTTTGGGGAGAGAAATGTAGTTAGGACATCTCTCTTAGATTTTGCCAAAGCCTTTAAGTCAGTTATTGCTAAGTCATGCTTCCGAAGACAAAAAACCACTTCATCACCTTTTGTAGTATAGTAGCTAAGACCCATTTAGATTATCTACTTCTCCAAAAGGGCGATAGAAGTCTATGTAAGAATTACAAGGTTATTCCAATTGACAATATTTCCACTCAGCATAGGCTTCTAGTAATGGATTTAGAGATCAAGAGAGAAAAGAAGAAGAAGAATATTTATGCCCGATCGAGGATTAGATGAGAGTGCCTTACTACTACCCTTTCTCGAGAGATAGAAGAAAAGTTGCAACTTAGAGGCTTGGAGTACTGGTGGAAATGTAAACATTATGTGGGACACTCCTGCTAGTTGCATTAGAAAGGTATCTACCGAGGTGCTAGGGGTTTCGAGAGGGGCCTTGGGTGGATATTAGGGCAATTGGTGGTGGAACGATGAAGTTCAGGGCAAAGTAAAAGATAAGAAGGTTGCTTACACGAAGTGGTTGGAGTGTAGGCCTAAAGATGAAAAGTGAATAGTTAAGGAGATATATAAGGTGGTTAAGTCAGAAACAAAGATAGCGGTGATGAGTGTTAAGATAGCAGTGTTTGAGCGACTATATAAGGAGCTAAGTGATAAAGGTGGGGACAAGAGATTGTATAGGCTCGCCAAAGAGAGGGAAAAGAAAGCTCACGACTTGGACCAAGTGAAGTGCATTAAGGATTGGGAGGGTAAGGTGTTAGTCGATGACACTTCCATTAAACTAATGTGGTAAGTTTACTTTCATAAACTCTTAAATGAAAAAGGGGATAAAGATATTGAGTTGGGTGAGTCAGCATACTCTGAAAATCATCAATAGTTTGGTTATTGAAGGCGGTTCAGAGTTGAGGAGGTTACAAGGACTATTATAGGATGAAAAAAGGGAGGGCAATCGGACCTGATGATATTCTGATAGATTTTTTGAAGAACATGGTCGAGGATGGCATAGAGTGGTTGATTAGAGTATTCAATGCTATTATGAAGACGGCCAAGATGACGAATGAATGGAGGAGGAGTACAATGATTCCTTTGTGTAAGAACAAGGTGATATTCAAAACTATAATAATTATAGGGGTATTAAGTTGCTAAGTCACACTATGAAGGTCTGGGAGAGAGTGGCGGAGATAAGGGTGAGAAGAGTAGTGTCTATTTTGGAGAATCATTTTTGATTTATGTCGGGACGGTCGACTACTGGAGTTGTTCATCTTATTCAGAGATTAGTGGAGAAATATAGGAAAAGAAAGAAGGACCTTCATATAGTGTTCATTGATCTGGAGAAAGTCCTATGACAAGGTTCTAAGGGATGTCCTTTGGAGGTGTTTAGAGGTGGAAGGTGTCCCTATGGCATATATTAGGACAATAAAGGATATGTATGATGGAGCCAAAACTCAGGTAAGAATGGTAGGAGAAGACTCTAAGTATTTTCCTATTGAGATGGGACGTCATCAAGGATCTGTGTTGAGCCCTTTCCTGTTTGCCTTAGTACTAGATGAGTTGATGCGATCTATCAAAGAGGATGTTCCATATTGTATGTTATTTGGAGATGAGATAGTACTAATTTATGAGACTTCGACTAAAGTTAATGATAGGTTAGAAGCTTGAAGACACACCATGGAGTCCAAAGGATTCAAACTGAGCAAGACCAAAACAGAATACTTGAAGTGCAAATTCAGTGCTGCGAGGGATGAAGCAGACATTGACATGAGGCTTGCCACTCATCCTATCACCAGGAGGGAAAACTAAAAGTATCAGGGGTCATCATCTAGAGTAGTGGCGAGATTGATGATGATGTCACACATCGTATTGGGGCAGCATAGATTAAATAGAGGCTTGCCGCAGGAGTATTGTGTGACAAGAAGATACCATCTAAATTCAAAGGTAAGTTTTATAGAATGGTGGTTAGACCATATCTGCTGTATGGGGTGGAGTGTTGGCCAATAAAAAAATACACATGTCTAGAAGGTGCATGTCGCAGAGATAAGGATGTTGAGGTGAATGTGTAGTTACACTAGGAGTGATAATATTAGGAATGAGATGATTCAGGAGAAGCTAGAGGTGGCCCCAGTGGCTGATCAGATGATATAAGCGAGATTGTGATGGTTTGGACATTTATATAGAAGAAGTACTGATACTCCTGCTAGGATGTACAAGAGGTTGGTTCAGGGATCTACAAGGAGGGACAGAGGTACACTAAAGAAGTATTAGGGGGAGGTGATCAGACAAGACATGGCAAAACTTGATCTCACCGAGGACATGACCTTAGATAGAAACCAGTGGATGTCACAAATTGGAGCAGCAAGCTAATTGTTTGGTAGGTTAGGTGGAATTCTGGCCTTGGGATATAGTGGGTTAGTAGGAATAGTCATGTTTTATACCATGTTTGTCATTATCTTTCATATGTGTGTTAAAGTTATCCTATTTACATAGTATGTTTTTTGTTTTTAGTCCCCTTTTCTATTCCCTTCCTTTCCTTTTTGTCATATCTAGTTTATTCTGCTTACGGATTTTTGAGATGGGGGTCCCCAGGAAATAGCCTCTCTACTTCTATGAGGTAGTGGTAAGGTCTGCATACATGCTACTTTTCCTAGACCCTACTTGTGGGATTCCACTGGTATGTTGTTGTTGTATTTATTAGTGAATTGATTTGGAAAGTCTGTGTATTCTCTATGGGATTCGACCCTAACCTTGATTAGGTTTTATATTTGACAACAACCACTTTATCTAACAAAAGAGAAATGTAACTTGGACGTGATCATAATAGGGTGTGCTCGTGTTGTTTTTTAGGAAGAAGGATGGATCACTTCCGATTTGTTTAAACTACTAGAAATTTGAATAAGGTGACTATGAGGAATAAAAATTCAATTTCTTATTTTGATGATTTATTTGATCAACTCCAGTATTCAAAGTGTTTTTTCCAAAATTGATCTCTATTCCAGCTATCACCAATTGAGGGTGAGGTAGTGTGATATTCCTAAAATGGCATTGCGGACAAGGTATGGCTATTTTGAATTTTTGGTTATGTTGTTTCAATTGACTAATGCTCTCACCAACTATATGAACTTGAAGAATTTGGTTTTTTAACCACATTTAGATATGTTTATGGTTGCGTTTATTCATTCTATATTCGTTTATTCTCGAAGTGAGGAGAGACACATAAGTCACTTGAGGATCTTATTGTAAACTTTGAGAGACAAACAATTATTTGTTAAATTTGGCAAGTGTAAATTTTTGTTGAGGGAGGTGGCCATTATGAGTTACACTGTGTCTAGTGATGCTATTATCGTTGATCCAAAGAAAATAAAGGCGGTAAAGAATATGTCTAGACCATTACCCCCCTTTGATATTAGAAACTTTCTAGGTCTAGCTAGATACTATAGAAGGTTTGTAGCGATATTTTCATCTATTGCATCACATTTGACTAGGTTGACCTAAAGGAAGGTGAAGTATCAATGGTTGAATGAGTGTGAGAAACATTTTCAAATATTGAAAAGTTGGCTTACTTCAGCACCTATTTTAGCGTTGCTGGAATGTTTGGATGGGTTTGTAGTTTTTTGTGATACCTCATATGTTTGGTTAGGATGTGTGTTGATGCCACATGGAAATGTTATAGCATATGCCTCAAGGCAATTAAAGATACATTAATGCAATTACCCAACATACGATCTTGAATTAGTAGTAGTTGTGTTTTCATTGAAAATATGGCATCACTATTTTTATGGGGTAAATGAAGATACATTCACCAACAAAAGGAAATTAGAATATGTTTTTTATCACACCCAAAGTCCCGTTATGACGGACTGGCACCCATTGTCGATAAGGCCCAGGAGAACCAACTTGTATCTATGCATTTTGTATACATATTATAAGAGATTACTATGTTCAACATGCCTTTAAGAAAGTAAATAGTGATAACAAGCCAGAAGGAGATGCATATGGCTAGGCCGTTGGGGTCACGCTATTTAAAGTATGAGATATGACCACACTTTAATTTACATAGTCTATAAAGCCCCTAGATAAGGAAAAGTAGCTGATAAGGGTCGAGACAGGCCCCGCCTCAACTAACTATAAAATACAAAAATAAAAGCACTAGAAACACAAAGCTTTGAAGCAACCTGGAGCCTGCTAACAGTAGCTGGATATTCTGAACTCCTATTGGGGAGATCTACTAGCACCTATACTTGAAGCATGAAATGCAGTTCCACCAAAAGGCACGGCAGTACGAGATAATATACTAAATATGTAAGGCAGGAAATACTGTATATGAAGTAACAACTCAAATAAAACTATACACTGGTATAGTATAAGAGGCCACATTGAGTTGCACTGTGGAATCATGTACAGTGGTAAATCGATATCGGGATAGGCCCTGGCTAGGCTTTTCCTTTAACCCCTTGGGCTACCCCTCGTAATAGGATCGACCCTGGCTAGGTGATTCTTCCACCCCTCGGATTACCATACATCAATAAGCAATATACTTTATCTTTTAATTACTTTTGAGATTATTCTTTCGGTGGTCGTAATATTGGAGTTGTAGGACTATAGATACAACATAGGACATGTAAATAATGACAAATGACAGCACCATAATGAAAGGAGTAATTTACACAAATAATGAAATGCATAGGAAGTAGAACAACACATGAACTTTATTTAGTAGAATGAATTCATGTATCTTGGTATCCAAGTATGTATGCAGATTCAAAGGTAACTATGTATGGTAGCATATGAATATGTGAAAGAGTTGAGCCACGGTTAATAGTTGTGTCGGAGTTGGTAAATGCCTTTATGTGCCAAGGAGGGATCTATGTTTCATGCCAAATAATATGAATTCAAGTAGCCTTACAAACCTTGTTGTACGACCTAGCTATTACCTCGAGATAAATTTTCCTTCCTCTGAATATTTATCTATAATATAGTAGGTGATAAAACTAGTATTAGCAACCAATAGATACATCTTGGTAACCCACTCTCATAAAAATAACATATGGGCAGCAAGTGGATAATTATAAACCCGAGCGTATTCTTTCAACCTTTCTGCCCCTAATCATACTTTATAATACACATTATCATATACATATCATGTGCATTCTATTTTAGTGCCATAACATCTTTACAACATCCCACAAAGTACAAGACATAA
The DNA here is from genome assembly GCA_025642045.1 of Solanum sejunctum. NCBI lineage: Eukaryota > Viridiplantae > Streptophyta > Magnoliopsida > Solanales > Solanaceae > Solanum > Solanum sejunctum. Next base: position 23,447 of record JAOTQJ010008715.1, read on the forward strand.
TAATTCTGTGGAACATATAAATAGGCAGCATAATGTTATATCCCTTTACTACATTACGACATTGACGATTCCAAAACTTTACCAACTTCAACAAAACTGTTCCCGCAACATTTATACATACAAACAGTTCGAAAATAGTTCAATAAAGGTCCTGATAATAGGTGGAGGATGTGATACCATAGCCCCAAATCAATCAACCCATAAGCTACTACTACGAGCACAATTATGATATCACACAATAACATACTTTCACAAACTGTAAAAATGATGCAAAAAACTTTATACATCATTATAGAACGAATAATCATTAACAAAAGTAGCCTCCCTTCATAACCAATCCAACCAAAAAGAGAAAAGCTTCCAAATAAACAAGAAAAATGTACAATAACTTTAGGAGCACATGTTGTCCAACAATTTCTAAATAGACATAACCAACATAGTCTCTTGTTTGTATAAGAAAACCACACTAAATACACAACTATAATCACTTACCTTTACCTTCTTAAGAACCCTAAAAGCTCTAAAAGCACTATGTTGTATATATAGTCCTACAACTCCAATATTAAGCCTCCTTAAGAACCCTAAAAGCTCCTTTTGGCTGCTTTACAAAGTTAAGAAGTGTAGAGAGAATGCCTTAAGAAAATCTGATTTTTTCTTCAAGTTGAATGACCTGAGTGAGCTGATTTTAAGCCCCTTATAAAGGAGAACTTGGACAACTTAAATTTCTCATTTTACCCTTATTTTATCAGGAAAACAAAGTACCATTTTTCCCCTTTCACTTAGGCATTATTGGGTTAAAATTTGTTGGGCCTTTTGCTGCCTATTTTATTTCCTTTTTCTTAGTTAGTTTTGGCCCAACTCACCAAGTGAGTTTTGTTGTACTTGGGCCCTATCTCTATTATTCTTGGAATAAGAATATAGTCCATTTGTGATGCTAAAACATGGGCTAAAGTTACACCTTTAACACGGACTTGATTCATAATCGGACTAGGACAAATTTGACGTTGGACCTCATCTCTATTTAGCTAGTAAATTTAAGCTAAGCAAGTAGGTGAATCACCTTCTAGCTTCCTAAGTACTATAAGAACCTCAATTCTCTAACTTTTTTTAGGGCCATGATCTACTCAATTCGACTTAAAACTTACTTATATTCGACCCTTTGCAGCGTTAGACATACATATTGCCCTTTAATTAGAGATTCAAGAATTTTAAAAATTTGCGTTAATTTGACCAAACCAAATCATGTTTCGTTGGCAGAGTACTAGTATTGTAAGATGTGGGGTGTTAGATCCTCTCCCCCCTAGGAACATTTGTCCTCTAAAGTTAGCACAATTGGATAACTTTAACAAGTTTAAACCTTTACTTACACAAACTTCAACAACATACTAAGTATTAAATCATGCATACCTATTAGTGTCCCAATCCTGAATGTTGGACTTCCTCTTTAGCTTAAAATAAGTAGGGTTATTTTGCTTTCATCGTATCCTCGGCCTCCCATGATATTTCTTCTACTTTCTGGTTTCTCCAAAGTACTTTTACTGAAGCTATTTCTTTATTTCTTAGCTTCTTAACTTGACAATCTAGAATACCAGTAGGTACCTCTTCACATGTGAGATCTTCTGTAACCTGCATATCTTCAATAGGAGTGACAAGAGGTGGGTCAACTATGTATTTTCGAAGCATTAAGACATGAAGAGCTGGATGAACCATTGAAAGCTCTTGGGGTAGCTCTAGTTCACACGCAACCTGCCCAAACCTCTTAATTATCTGATATGGCACTATGTAATGTGGGCTCAATTTTTCTTTCTTACCAAATCTCATAATTGCTTTCATTGGAGACACCTTTAAAAATACCCAATCCCCTACTAAGAATTCTAGTCCTCTCCGTCTAGCATCCGCATATGATTTATGACGACTTTTGGTTGTTTCTAGCTGCTACTATATTATCTTAACTTTTTTCCATAGCTTGTTGTACTAGATCTGGCCCAAGAAAGGTGGTTTCACACACTTCAAACCATCCAATTGACGACCTACATTTTCTCCCATACAAATCTTCATAAGGTGTGATCTTGATACTCGCATCATAGCTATTATTATAGCCAAACTCAATAAGTGGCAAATGGTCCACCCAACTACCTTTAAAGTCCAATACACAAGCTCGTAACACATCTTCAAGTGTCTGAATGGTGCGTTCTTCTTGACCGTCTATTTAAGGGTGGAATATTGTACTCAAATTCACTTGTGTCCCTAAACTCCTTTGGAAGGACTTCCAAAATATTATAGTGAATTGAGATCCTCGGTCAGATATAATGGAGACTAGAACTCCATGTAGCCTAACTATCTCTTTGAGGGATAGGTTGGCATACTCTTCAACTGTATAATCACTCCTGATTGGCAAGAAGTGTGCTGACTTTGTGAGTTTGTCAACTATTACCCATATGGAGTCAAACTTTTGTAATGAGCAAGGCAAACCAGTAACAAAATCCATATTGATCATATCCAACTTCCATGTTGGAAGTTCTATACACTATATATAACCTCCTGGCTTTTAGTATTCTACTTTCACTTGTTGGCAATGTGGACATTGAGTCACAAACTCTGCAAGGTCTTTTTTCATGCGTCCCCACCAAAATATTCCCTTTAGGTCATGGTACATCTTAGTTGATCCTGCATGGATGGAATATCGGGAATGATAGGCTTCTCCCATTATCCTCTTTCTTAATCCATTAATATTAGGCACATATAATCTATTTTGGCAGTAAAGTATTCAATTTTGTGTAAGGTCAAAACCCTTTATAATACCCTGACTTATCTCTTTTCCTTAAGCTATCGGAGAACAGGATCCTCAAACTATTTTTCTTTCACCTCTATTACTAATGAAGATGTTGCTACATTACGTACAATAACCTCTTCCTTTGGAGTTTCAAGAAGATAAACTCCCAAACTGGCTAGCTGACATAGATCTTTAGCCACTATTTGACTTACCACAGCTTGATCACCAGTATTTATGATTGCGTTACGACTCAGAGCACTGGCTACCACATTTACTTTCACCGGGTGGTAAAGTATATCAACATCATAATCCTTTATTAGCTCTAGTCATCTTCGCTATCTTAAGTTTAGGTCTTTCTGCTAAAGATATATCACAGGGTATTATGATCAGTATATATGACAACGTTAAACCCTTGCAAATAGTGGCGCCATATTTTCAGAGCAAACACAACTACTGCCAGCTCAAGATCATGTGTTGGGTAGTTTTTCTCATGTGGTCATAGTTGTCTAGATGCATAAGGAATTACCTTAACATGATGTGTTATTACACACTCTAAGACAACTTCTAAAGCATCGCAATACACTATATACCCCTCGGTGCCTTCTAGAAATACTAGCATAGGTGCAGAAGTTATCTAATTTTTCAGCTCCTGGAAGCTCCTTTCACATGCATCATTCCATTGGAACTTTGTTGCCTTATGTGTAAACATTGTTAGAGGTGCAGAAATAGAAGAAAAAACTTGGACAAACCTTTTACAATAACCTTCTAAACCTAGGAAGCTCCAAACTTCCATGGGTGTTATTGGTCTAGGCCAATCTTTCACAGCCTCTACCTTTTTTGAATCAACCCTTATTCCCTCATCAGACATAATATGACCTAAGAATGCCACTGAGTTTAGCCAAAACTCACATTTAGAAAACTTGGCATACAACTGTTGATCATGAAGAACTTGTAACACCTCTCATAAGTGATTTGCATGGTCCTTTTCTGATCTTGAATATACCAAAATGTTATCTATAAACACTATCACAAACACATCTAAGAATGGGTTGAATACCATATTCATAAGATCCATAAAACCTGTTGGTGCATTTGTTAGCCCAAATGACATAACAAGAAATTCAAAGTGACGATAGCGTGTTCTGAAAGCAGTCTTAGGTATATCTTCCTCCTTCACCCTTGCTTTGTGATAACCTGATCTCAAACCAAGTTTTGAAAAGCATTTGGAATTTTGTAACTAACCAAATAAATCATCATTCCTGGGTAAGGGGTATTTATTCTTAATTATCACCCTATTTAATTGTCGATAGTCGATAAATATTCCCAACGTGCCATTCTTTTTGCTTACAAATAACACTAGTGCACCCTAAGGGGACACACTAGGTCTCATGAAACCCTTCTCCAATATGTCTTATAATTGCTCTTTTAATTCATGCAATTCTGTCAGGGCCATTCTATATGAAGGCATGGAAATAGGTTGAGTGCTTGGAAGTAAGTCAATACCAAAATCTACCTCTCATTCTGGAGGTATGCCTGGATATTCTTTAGGGAACACGTTAACAAATTCATTCACTACTGGGATTGATTCAAGAGTTGGTCATTCTGTCTCCATATACCTCACTCTAACTAAATGACATATATACTCCTTATAGATCATCTTTCTGGCCTTAAACTAAGAGATAAACTTACTCTTTGGTGCCCCAATATTACCTTCCCATTTAAGAACTGAATCATTTGGAAAGTGGAAGTACACTCTCTTAGTTCGGTAATCCACGGTGGCATAGCAAGAAGCTAACTAATTCATACCCATTGTAATATCAAAGTCCACCATTTCTAGCTTAATAAGATTAGCCAATGTGTCACAGTCACAAAGAGTTACTACACAGTCATAATAAACCCTTCTAGCCATAATAGATTCACCAATTGGTGTGACTACTTCAAATGGTTTGTTCAATAATTTGTGTGTTATCTTAATCTTCCTAGGAACTAGTGGGGTAATGTATAATAGTGTAGAACTAGGGTCAATTAATGTATATACATTGTGTGAAAAGATAGACAATGTACTTGTGACCACCTGAGACGAAGCTTCCAAATTTTGCTGACTCCCCAGAGCATAAGTGCGATTCTTGACTTCGCTTGAGCTAGCTGCCCCTCTAACACCTCTACCATCACCCACAAGTGCTTATTGACCCCTACCTATTGGATGAACTAATGATGCTAATGCAATAGTTGATCTAGTAGGTTATTATATATCAGCCATACATCTTCTCGGGCAATCTCTTATCATGTGCCCTGGCGCACCACACCAATAACAAGTGTTTGTCCCAACATGGCATATACCTGATTGACTTCTTCTACACTATTTACAAGGCTACATAGGGGTCATTTGTTGGCTTGCTAAATATTCTGCTGTCTGGGTACCTTGCCCTTCACTTCTTGGACCGAACAGATTTCACTTAGACCCTTGAAGTTGTGGTGGAGCACTAGCTTAAAGTTGTGGTGGAGCACGGGCTGCAGAGTAGGAGCATGATGGCCTAGGTGGTCTATTAGAAAACTGAGGCCTAAGATCACCTTAGGATGGTATAAACTGGCCTATAGACCTGGCCCTCTTGGGCTGGGCCTTTTCTAACTCTTGTGTCCTTCGTTTTTGCCTCTGATCCTCCAGTTTCTATGCAACAATTTGTATTCTTGCTATATCTATGTATTTGTTCATAGAAGCAATGGTACAGTCTCTGACCAGATACATATCCAATCTATCCACATCTTAAAGAACTCTATCTACCATAGTAGCAACTAGATTAGGAGCATACCTAGCCAGGGAATTAAATTGAAGGCTATACTCCCTCACACTCATATTCTCTTGGTGGAGGTTCAAGAACTGATCTACATGGGCCTCTCAGATCTCTAATGGAAAGTAATGGTCAAGTAATGCTTCTTTGAACTCCTTCTTGATAGTTGGAACTTCATATATAACCTCAGATTGCTTCTTAGCTTCATACCAAAATATGGCCACACCCTTCAACCTATATGTCGCTAACTCAACAACTTCTGTACCACTCACATGCATAATATCTAAAGTGCATTGAATCTGATGAACAAAGTTTTGGGGATCTTCATTAAGATTTGACCTAGTGAAGCATGGGGGGTCCAAATTAAGAAAATCATGTATTCTTGTACCAGCTATCCTATTCGCACCATCTACACCTATAACCGAACCTTCGTGTCTTTGACCTTGGCCAGCAACTATACGACTCAATATTCATTCTGCATTTCTCAAATCCTGCACAGTAGCATCAATAGGTGGTTCTGGGGGAATTTCACTACTTTTTTGTTCATCAGGAGTTGGAGGAGTTGGAGATGTCTGTGACAGATAATCCTCTTGAACCTCATTTCCTTGTCTCACCTGACTGGGTATACCAACCACCTCTTCTACTCCCTTCTCTTTACCTTTGTTTTGCCTAGTTTCTATCATACTTGTTATACAAAACAATTTAGGAGTTAGACATAATGCACCTATTACACTTGGATCTATGGCACAATCTAAAAACTGAAGAAAATAACAACTCCTAAATGCCACATAGCCTTTGACTTATAAATATGGTACACAACACATCGATAAGCAAGACTCTACATAGACACGGCTTTACAGACTCCCTAGGATGACCCGCTCCGATACCACTTCTGTAACGCCTAAAATCCCATTAGGGCTGATTGGCACCTGTTGTCAATAAGTCCCGAGAGAACCAACCTATATCTCTATGTTTTCTGTACATATTATAAGGGATTCCTACGTTCAACAATCCTTTAAGAAATAAAATAGTGATAACAAGCCAAAAGTAGATGCATATAGCTAGGCCATTGGGGCCATAATGTTTAGAGTACGAGACATGAACACACTTAAATTTACATAATCTACAAAGCCTCTAGTTAAGGAAAAGTATCTGATAAGGGTCGGGATAGGCCCCACCTCAACTAACTATAAAATCCAAAAATATAAGCTCTAGACACACAAAGCTTTGAAGCAACCTTGAGCTTGGTAACACAAGATGGATATCCTATACTCCTATCGGAGAGATCTCCTAGCACCGTACATGTAGCATGAAATGCTGATCCCCTATAAGGTACGTCAGTATGAGATAATTTACTGAATATGTAAGGAAGAAAATACTGTATACGAAGTAACAACTCAAATGAAACTATACACTAGTGTAAGATAAGAGACCATCTTTAGTTGTACTGTGGGATAATGTACTTTATGTTCCTTTTTGTTACTTTCCTTTACTGTATAATTTGTTCATAGCATGTAATATAAATAACCAGCTGATCAATGGTAAATATATATTAGGAATCGGCCCTGGCTAGGCTTTTGCTTTAACCCCTTGGGCTACCATTCGTGATAGGATCGACCCTGGCTAGGTGATTCTCCCATCCCTCGGGTTACCACCTATCAAGAAGTAGTATACTTTATCATTCAATTACTTCTGAGATGATTCTTTTGGTGGTCATAATATTGGAGTTGTAGGATTATCGATACAACATATGATATAGAAATAATAACAAAAGGCAACACTATAATGAAAGAAGTTACACAAATAATGAAATGCATAGGAGGTAGAACAACACATGAACTTTATCTAGTGGGACGAATTAGTGTATCTTGGTATCCAAGTATGTGTGTAGATTCAAAGGTTACATATGAACATGTGAAAGAGTTGAGACATGGTATAATTGTTGTGTTTGATATGGTAAGTGCCTTTATGTTCCAAGGAGGGATCTATGTTTTATGCCAAATAATGAACTCAAGTAGCCTTATATACCTCGCTATACGACCTCGCTATTACCTCGAGATAATCTTACCTTCCTCTGAATATTTATTTACAATATAGTATGTGATAAAACTAGAATTAGTAGCCAATAGATACATCTTGGCATTCCACTCTCACAAAAATGACATACGGACAGCAAGCAGATAATTATAATCCTGAGCGTATTCTTTTAACCTTTTCGTCCCTAATCGTATTTTCTAATAGACATTATCATATACATATCATGTGCAGCCTGTTTTAGTGCCATAACAGCCTTACAACAACCCATAAAGCACAAGACATAACAATTCTATGCAACATACTAATAGGTAGCATAACGTTACATCCCTTCGCTATATTACAACATTGACGATTCCAAAACTTTACCAAATTCAGCCAAACTGTTCCCAAATCATTCATACATACAAACAGACCTAAGAAACTTCAAAAATAGTTCTCAAAATAGGTGGATTATGTGAGACCATAGCCCCCAATCAATCAACCCATAAGTTCTTATTACGAGCACAATTACGATATCACGTAAGAACTTACTTTCGCGGACTGTAAAAATAGTGCAGCAACCTTTATACATCATTATAGAACCGATACTCATTAAGCATCCTCCATTCATCATCAATCTAACCAAAAAGAGAAAAGCTTCCAAATAAACAAGAAAAATGTAACAACTTTTGGAACACATGATGTCCAATAATTTTAGCATAGACATAACTAACATAGTCTCTTGTTTTGCATAAGAAAACCATACTAAACACACAACTATAATCACTTACCTTTACCTTCAAGGTTGAGGGCCTCTATAAGAACCCTAAAAGCTTCTTTTGGCTGCTTTACAAAGTTAAGAAGTGTAGAGAGAAAGCCTTAGGAAAATCTAATTTTTTGTTCAAGTTGAATGACTTGAATGAGCTGATTTTAAGCCCCTTTTAAAGGAGCACTTGACCGACTTAACTTTCTCATTTTAAGCCTTATTTTATCAAGAAATGAAAGTACCATTTTACCTCTTTCACTTGGTCTTTATTGGATTCAAATTGGTTGGGCCTTTGCTGCCTATTTTGTTTCCTTTCTCTTAGTTTTTCTCCCAACTCACCAAGTGAGTTTTGTTGTACTTAGGCCCTTTCACTATTATTGTTGGTCTGAAAATATAGTCCATTTGTGATGCTAAAACATTTGCTAAAGTTAAACCCTTAACACGGACTTGATTCATAATCGGACTTGGACAAATTCGATGCCGGGCCTCATCTCTGTTTAGCTAGCAAATTTAAGCTAAGCAAGTAGGTGACTCACTTGCAAGCTTCCTAAGTCCTATAAGCACATCAATTCTCTCACTTTGTTTAGGGTCGTGATATTCTCAATTTGACTTAAAACTTATTTACACTCAACCCTCTTCAGCGTTAGACATACATATCACCCTTTAATTGGAGATTCAAGAAATTTTAAAAATTGGCTCTAATTTGACCAAATAGTATCATGTCTCATTTGCATAGAATTGTAAGACGTGGGGTGTTACATTTTTAGACAAAGGCATTTAAACCTTAGGCAAATAAGGTGGCTTAAACTACTTAAACTCTATGACATGAGTATATTCTATCATCTGGGAAAGGAAAATATTGTGGCCAACGCACTTAGTGGGGTGTCTATGGGAACCGTTTCTCATGTTCAAAATAAAAAGAAATAGTTGGTTAAAGATATGCACCAATTTTCCCAGTTTGGTGTAAGATTGAGTGGTTTAAATGAGGGTAGAATTCTTGTGCATAATGGGTAAGAATCATCATTAGTAGCAAAAGTGACAGCAAATTAAGACATGGATCCAACCTTGGTTGTGTTGAAGAGGTTGGTGGTTGATAAAAAGTTGAGGTTTTCTTCAAAAAAGAAGATGGGGTGCTTTATTACCTAGGTTGCTTATATGTTCCCAATGTTGATGGCTTATGGGAAACGATATTGGGTGAAGCCCATAATTTTGTGTATTCCACTCGTCCTGAATCCACCAAAATGTATATAGACTTAAGGGAAGTGTATTGGTAGAATGTCATGAAAAATTATATAGCTAAGTTCATTGCAGAATGTCCAAATGTCCAACAAGTGAAACTTTGAACATTTAAGGTCAAGCAGTTTTGCCCAAGACATTGAGATTCCTACTTGGAAGTGAGAAGTTGTGAATATGAATTTTGTAATGGCTTTATCGCATATATGAAAGCAACATGGCTTGATTTGGGTGTTGTAGATAGAATGTCCAAATGAGCCCATTTTCTACCAATCATACTTCTTTTGGTGGCAAAGATTATAAAAAGATGTATATCTAAGAATTGGTAAGACTTTATGGTGTGCCCTTGTCTATTATTTCGAATCGTGATACTCAATTCATTTCACACTTTAGGAGATCCATTCAAAGAGGTCAAGCTACCAAGGCAAAGTTAAGCACCACTTTCCATCCCCAAATTGATGGGCAAGCCGAGAGAATAATACAAACGTTCGAAGATATGTTGAGGGCATGCATAATGGGTATCAAAGAGAATTAGGACAATCATCCACTATTGATTCAATTTTCATAAAACAATAGTTATCTTTCAAGTATCAAGAAGACACTTTTTGAGCACTTGTATGAGAGAAGGTGTAGGTCTCTGGTAGGATGGTTTGAAGTAGGTGAGATAACATTAACTGGTCCTAATTTTGCAGTAAAAGCATGGATAAGGTGAGACTCATAAGTGGAAGATTAAAGATAGCCCAAAGTCAACAAAAATCATATTCCAATATTAGGAAGAGGGATAATGAATTTCATGTAGATGATTGGGTGAAGGGTGTAATACATTCTGGCAAGACGCAGAAATTGAGTCCTAGATATGTGGGACCTATATGATCTTAGAATAGATTGGTTAAGTGTCTTATTGTCACCACCCGACTTTACAAGTCATGATAGTGCCTACTTTACCTCCTGATAAGCAAGCCTAGACCTATCTCTAAATAGCTAGTAATATGCATAGCAGAATAGTTTAAAAATAATAACCATAAGATCAAGCTACTACTAGGCACACATAACCACAACAACAACAAAATACCCCCTCTCAGGACCTATAAGTCACTTGTACAGATTTACTATAAACACGATACAAGAACTAACGACAATGCATCTCTAAATACATTTTTAGAACCTAAAATACCATACAAGGCAAGTCTCAAATCACAAAAGACATCCAAAAATACAGAAGGAGACTGGAAGGAACCAAAGATGTCCATTGTTAGCCACTAGTCTCCAAATATAGCTATCACTGAAAGAATCACTACTGCTAGCTCGAGATAAAATCTATACCACAAAAGAGATGTAAGAATATAGGGTGAGAACTAAGGATATGGTACCCAATAGGGTTCGTAGGCCGATTGAGTATGAATAGTAAATAAAGCAGGGAAACATCAAATATAACTCCACAAGCAAATAATCAAGAGAATCAGTACTTAGTCTACTGAAGAGGATGATAACCAATGATTGGATCGTTGGACTGTGATGTAAATAAGTATATGTCACAGCCAAAGTCTAGGGCCTAGACGTGACCAGCAAATAGAAAACCCGAAGGAACCCCAAACAAGCCTCATAGCATATCATTACACATCCTTGGTCGCGGAAGACATTTAAATGACAATAAAATATAAGCATAAACAAGGGAAAATTAGGACCAAGGGAACCTCTTTCATATCAAAAGAAACAAGAGTTAATAGAGTTGAGGATCATAACATAGATACATTATGCATCCAATAATACCTCTACTATATAAAGATTAGAGTGGGGGACAAGACAAAGTAATCGGGCTCTCCCTCATAGTCAAAACATAATCAAAAGGGAGAAAGTCTTAATATATTATAAGAGATCATAAGTAACATCCCTGGAATAGAGGACTCACCAACACGCTTGAGCATATTCACTCTAACCACGTAAAGGAGGATGCTCAAGTGAGGCTCCGGTTCCTACATAGTGACATCATGTAGGCATAGCGTATGCGTTAGAATATTTGAATGTACTAAGTATATGCGATGCATTGCTAGCAAGGGACAGGCAACATAATCGAAATGCATAATCATAAGCCAAGGATAGGTATAATGTTAATATGACATGCATGCTCAATACTTAAGGTAAATCATGTTAGAAAATCATTATCAAGGAATATAAACTCACTATGGGAAAAATATCCAAACCCCTTTGTACAAACCTTCAAGAAATAGGCGAAATGGCCCTTACTCATGTCACAACTAAGCGTACGGCCTAGACGTGACATGGCATAAGGGGAACCCGAAGGGACCTCAAGCAAGCCTCTTAGAACATCACTACACATCCTTGATTGCAGAAGCAATAAAGTAAGCATCAATAAATAAAAGTGGAAATCGGGGCTAAGGGAAAGCACGTTCATATCATAGACATCAAAAACAATAGAGTCAAGGCTCTTAGCATAGATATATAATATGTCCAACAAATACCTCTAATACATAGATATGACCAAGGGCCAATACAAAGTAATCGGTCTCACCCTTAAAGTCAAAATAGACAATAAATAAGAATGTCTCAATATATAACAAGAGAACATAAACTAAGGTCCCCAAAGGGGAGGACTTACCAACTAGCTTGAATAACACTGAATGAGCTATGTGGAGGAGGAGGAGGATCAACTTTGGCACCGATTCCTACATGATGACATCATGTAGTCATAGAGTATGTGTAAGTATGTTTGAATGTACTAAGTATGTAGGATGCAATGCAAATAAGAATTAAGCATCAGAATCAAAATGCATAACAATAGGCAATAGGCACGCTATAATAATATGACATGAATGATCAATGCACAAGTAAAACATGCTTAACACATTCTCATATAGGATTTCATATGTGTTGAATAGACCAAGCTAGATTTCTAAATCTACAATGCTTTGGTAGGTTAGGGATGATGTCGCCCCATCACTTAGGTGGATGAGTACTAACCCTTATCTAGATTGGTGATAATGCTGCCCCATCACAAAGGTGGAGAAGTACAAACCCTTCCCTAGGTTTATGAGTACAAACTCCCATCTAGGTTAGTGATGATGCTGCCCCATCACTAGGTGGAGAAGTACAAACTCTTCACTAGGTTGATGAGTACAAACCCCTAACTAAGTTATCCAAGTTCTTAGTCCCCCCGGATTGGGCATGGTCTAATGCAACACTTTATATAGAAATTATCATATACATAAGTTTATTTCATCATCATACAGTCAATCATATCATATCTCATGCTTTAGACTTTCAACTCCTCAAGAAATAACATATAAAGATTTTATCAAACACTTAGAGGGTGTGAAATGGTAGTATAAAATTATAAAATTTAGAGATGAAATCATGCAAGAAAATTCATTGTCAAACCATGAACAACCGCCTTGCAACACCAGTGAGCAATATACATCTGAACTCTTTCTCAAAATTGTACAATTGATCAAAGATTTATAGCTCAAAACATAGCAAAATAATTGCAACTTTACATAGATTTAACATAGTGTGTAGTGAACATCATAATAAGCAAGACCCATTTGTAAATCAACTTCAAATCATTCAATTTGATTAAAAGGAGGCTTAGGTATCATGGGTGAAAGGAACCCACGAAACAAACCTGCATACTTAGCTTGGAGATGAACTTGGTAAAGATTGGAGATGGAGGATTGAAGATTTAAGAAGAACCTTGAAGGAAAATCTTTGTTTAGGATGATGGTTTGGGACTTGAATTTGGGAGTGAAAATATGGATATGTATTTTGAGTGAGGATTGGGGAATGCTTAGGATGATATGAGGGTGAAATAGGGCTAAGTATCGGTAAAAAACACATTTGGAAACACTTAGGCCCAAGACCCCAATGCCTTGGACCGAGATAGAAATCACTGGTAGTAAAATACATAAGTCCATCATGTAGACATGTCACGGAGGTCAACTTAACACATGTCTGCGATAGTTGCATGTCGCACTTCTATCGCAGATCGTCTTTGGAGATTGAAATTTTAGAAATTTAAAATTGTGATTCGATTTCTCTAAAATTGGGGTTAGACCTTCCTTCCTTAATTTTGAACCCCTATATAAGAATATAATGTCAAATTTTCGAAATAACAAATGGATTTTGAGATATATGTAATTTAAAATTCTGGGCATTCTGAGGCATGTTTTAGACATATTTTGGGGTCATTTCAATATCACCCCCTTGGGAATATTCAACCCTGAATGTAAAAGAGACATACAAGGTAAGAATATAAACAAACCAGCCCCAACAAGAATGCAACATTACATTTAAAACACTATTTTCAAAATTTTAACTTAAGTGTAAAATCATCACAACTTGCCAACTTAAACATGAATGCATATGAATGACATAGGGGCTGAAACATAAGATTTGAAATCACATAGGGGAATTCAGTAACTTAGGCTTTAGTGGAGTTGAAAATATAAGGATACCACTTTTGCATGTCTGCTTGGGCTTCCCAAGTCGCACTATCGATTTGTTGGTTCCTCCAAAGGACCTTAAAGTATTCAACCTCCTTGTTCCTTAATCTCTTCACATGCCTAACTAGGATCTGAACTAGAACCTCCTCATAGGCCAAGTTAACATCAACAAAACCCACAAATTCAAGGGTAACAATAGCATTAGGATCACTAACACATTTCCTCAACCTAGAGACATAAAACACCGGATGAACCAAATTCATTTCACTAGGCAACGTCAACTCATAAGCTAGCTTGTCAACCTGCTCTATCACCTAATAAGGACCACCATATGTTGGAATCAATTTCCCTTTTTTACCAAACTAGACCACACCTTTCATTGGAGAAACCTTCAAATAGGCCCAATCACCCACGTTGAATTTAAGGTCTTTTCTTCTCACATTGGCATAAGATATTTAACGACTTTGGGTTGTTCCCAATCTTTCCCTAATCATCCTAACCTTCTCAAGAGTCTCCAACCAGATTTGGTCCCAATAAATCCACCTCTCTAACCTAAAATCAACCAACCAGTGATCTACAACATCTCCCATAGAGAGTCTCAAAAGGATCCATACCGATGCTAGAGTGGCAGCTATTGTTGTAGGCAAACTCAAACAAAGGGAGATGATCATCCCAAATATCTCTAAACTCCAATACACATGCCCTAGGAATATGTTCAAGGCTTTGAACTATCCTTTCAACTTGGCTATCCGTTTGAGGGTGAAAGGTCATACTAAGGTGAACTTTTGTACCAAGACCCCTTTGGAAAGGCCTCCAAAAGTATGAATTGAATTTGTTAACCACGATCCAATATGATGGACAAATGAATCCCATGCAATCTCACTATCTCATGGATGTACAACTTTGCATACTCTTCAGCCCTATACGTGGTCTTAACTAGTAGAAAGTCAGCCGATTTCATAAACCTATCAACCACCATCCAAATAGAATCAAATCCTCTTCTAGTATTAGGCTACCCAACCACAAAATCCAAATTAATCAACTCCCACTTCCAAGTGGAAATATCTATGTCTAGGGTTAGTCCACCCATCCTTTGATGTTCGGCTTAACTGAAAACGAATTTGGCAATGTCACTCTTCATGCCTCCCCACAAATACACATCCCTCAAGTCTTTATACATTTGGTGGAACCGAGGTGGATAGAATCAAAAGAAATGTTGGCCTCATCGAGGATCTTCTCCCTCAAACCATCAATACATGGCATAAACAACCTACCTTGGTATCTAACGGCACCATCTCCCCCTTGAGAGAAACTCTCTACTTTGCCGTCTTTCACCAAGGCCTTCAATTCCAGCAAGGAGGAGTCAAGATCTTGTTTTGCTATCACCTCATCAACCAAGGAAGATTTGGAACCATCAACAGCAACAACACTATAACCCACTTCTTCCAACCAAAACCCCAATCTAGACAACCTATGCACCACTCTAGCCAACTCCTTATCACTACCATCCACATGGGTGAGGCTACCCACAGACAACCTACTCAACGTATCCTCCACCATATTTGCCTTACCTGGATGATAATGCACACTCATATCATAATCTTTAAGAAGTTCTAGCCACCTTATTTGTCTAAAGTTGATATCTTTTTGAGTGAAGACATATTGGAGGCTCTTATGGTCAGTGAAGACATCAACATGCACCTAATACAAATAATGAAGCAAAATCCTTAATGCAAACACCATGGTGGCCAATTCAGGATCATGGGTGGGGTAGTTCCTTTCATGAATTTTTTGTTGTCTAGAAGTGTAGGCTATGACCTTACTATTTTGCATTAGCACTAAATCCAAACCAACTCTAGATGCATCACAATACACAACAAAACCCTCAAGTCCATCCGATAGTGATAATAGAGGAGTGGACACAACCTATCCTTTAATGTTTGGAAGCTTCTCTCTCATTCATCAGTCCACACAAACCTAACCTTCTTTTGAGTAAATTTGGTCATAGGGGAAGCAATAGAGGAGAACCCATTCATAATTCTTCTATAGTAACCCGCCAGGACTAAGAAGTTCCTAATGTTTGATGGGGTCAATGGTCTAGGGCAATTTTTGATCACATTGGTCTTCTTAGGATCCACTTTAATACCATCCCCCAACACGACATGACCCAAGAATGCAAACTCCTTCAACCAATACACTTGTCATATTTGGCATACAATCTCTCCTCTCTCAACTTTGCAACACAATGCTCAAATAACCCACATGCTCTTCCCTACTATGTGAGTAGATCAAAATATCATCAATGAAGACCACAACAGAAAAGAATCAAGGTAGGGTTTAAAGACCGTACTCATTTGGTCTATGAAGATAGTTGGTGCATTAGACAACCCAAATCATATCACAACAAACTCATAATGCCCATATCTAGTTTAGAAAGTCATCTTAGGTGTATTACACTCCCTCACCCTCACTTGATGATACCCGAACTGAAGATCAATCTTAGAGAAGAAGCTACCCCCTTGTAATTGGTCAAATAAGTTATCAATTCATGGACAAGGATTCTATTTTATTATGACCCTATTGAGTTATCGGTAGTCAATACATATCCTAAGTGACCCATCCTTCTTTTTCACAAGCAACACTGGGGCACCCCAAGATGATTGACTAAGTCTAATAAGTCCCTTCTCCAACAAATCTTTCAATTGTTCCTTCAACTACGCCAGGGCCATATGATAAGGGGGAATGGAGATAGGTTGAGTATTAAGAAGGAGATCTATGACAAAATCCATCTCTATTTCTCAAGGGACACCGGGAAGGTCATTCGGGAAGACATCAATAAAAATAGTTACAATCGAAATCGACTCTATGGAAGGGACTTCTGACTCCACATTTTGAACCCTTACAATATGGTAAAGACACACCATAGAGATCAACTTACGGGCTTTAATACGTGAAATGAATCTACCCTTGACCACCACATCTTGACTCTCCCACTCAAGGATGGGTTCATTTGGGAATTGAAACTTGACCTTATGGGTTCTGCAGTCAATAGAAGTATAGTAGGCATGCAACTAATACTACCCAAGAATGACATCAAAATCAACCATGTCTTATTCAACAATATCACAAGACAACAACTAATGCAAAGTGCAAATAGAAAAACTTCTATAAACTTTCCTAGCAACAACAGAGGCACCAATAGGAGTATATAATTTATATGACTCATGGAACAACTCAAGGAAAACATGGAACTTTTTAGCAACAAAAGGTGTAAGAAAGGAAAAAGTGGAACCCAGATCAATCAAAGTACATACATCAAAGTCAAAGAATTTTAACATGCACATAACAACATCGGGGACCTCAACAACCCCTTGCCTCCCATTTAGATCATAAAATTGATTATGCCTTGGAGCACCACCTTGAGGACCACCTCTTCTCAATAGGACCGCATTAGCACCCTGAACCTTGCCATGTTTTCTAGGACAATCTACCTTTTTGTGCCCAAGCTCCCCACAACCAAAGTATACATTAGAATCTTTCAAACAAGGGCCACTATGACTTTTACTACATGTAGGATACACATCAATGGGATCCATAACCCCAACACCTTAAGGCCTTGGGAGATTATTGGCAAACCCCCTATTAGTAGCATGATGAGACACTTGGCCTTGATGGAAATGGTCACCGCTTAGGAACTTACACCCAAGACGAGCTATCTTGGCCTCACACCCCCTTCTCTACCTTAATTTCTCCTCATCCATTTGGTCAAAATAAGTCATCAACTGAGAGAAGTCCATGTCACTAATCAGCATGGCAGATCAATTTTTTTCACTTACCAAGTCGGATACCCCCATCACAAACTTGTTCATCCTAGATCTAGGATCGACCACCAAATAAGGAACATACTTTGAAGGTTGATTAACTTGAGGGCATACTCTATGACACTCATAGCACCATGTTTAAAGTTCATAAACTCTACCAACTTTTCTTCCCTAAGCTCAAGAGGAAACAACTTATTAAGGAAGGCCAATTTGAGCTCCTCCCAAAGCACCACATTACCAATCCCCTTCTTACCCTTCCATTGATCATACCATATTTGCGTTACTTCTTTGATATGGTAAACTGCAAACTCCACCTTTTCAAATGGCCCAATACCTATGATATTTAATATTTTGTAGACCTCATCGATGAACACTTCTGGATCTTCATCCAACTTTGACATATAGAACACCGTAGGATTTATCCTCATTAAGTCTCATACCCTATCTCCCTTGGTAGTAGCATAAGGGGCTTAGGTCACTTGATTGACTTGGTTGGCTATAAATTGGGCAAGCATGGTGAGAGCATCTCGGAACTTACCATTTTTAGGTTTCTCCTGGGGAGTTTGGGCCCATCTTCCTCTAGTGTTTGGCATGATCTAGCATAGCAAAGAACAGTGTTAGGGGAAAAACTTACCACAACTCTATGGCATAACTTAGAATATGAAGAGGGGAAACATTTCTTAAAATATCTCATAGCCTCCTATTCATAATCATGGCGCATATCACAACCATGAATAGGACTCTAATCGACACTGTGGGTTGGACTCTAACGATTTATCAACCTAGTGCTCTAATACCAATTTTGCCACGACTCAAACCTAGGGCCTAGTTGTGACACGGTGCAAGGGGAAGTCGAACGGCACCAAGCAAGCCTCTTAGAACATCATTACACATCCTTGGTGGCAGAAGCAATAAAGCAAGCATCAAGAGACAAAAGTATGGAAATTAGGGCTAAGAGAAAGCATTTTGATATCATAGATATGAAAAACAATAGAGTGAAGGCTCTTAACATAGATACATAATATGTCCAATAAACACCTCTAATATATAGATAAGAGCAGGTCCAAGACAAAGTAACTGGGCTCACCCTCATTGTCAAAATAGACAATAAAGAAGAATGTCTCAATACATAACATGAGAACATAAACTAAGGTCCCTGATGTAGAGGACTCACCAATTGGGTGGATGAGTACTAACCATCATCTAGGTTGATGATAATGTTGACCCATAACCGAGGTGCATAAGCACAAACCTTTCCCTAGGTTGATGAATACATGCCCCTATCTAAGTTAGTGATGATGTCGCCCCATCACTAGGTGGAGAAGTACAAACTCTTCCCTAGGTTGGTGAGCACAAACCCCCATCTAGGTTAATCGGGTTCTTAGTGCTCTAGGATTGGGCATAGTCTAATGTAACACTTTTTATAGAACTTATCATATACATAAGATTATTTCATCATCATATAGTCAATCATATCATATCTCATACTTTGGACCTCAACTCCTCAAGAAACCATATCTGGACATTTTATGAAACACTTAGAGGGTGTGTAATGGTATTATAAAACCATGCAATTTAGAGATAACATCATTCAAGAAAATCCATTCTAAAACCATCAATCAATGCCTTTCAACACCATTAAGCAATATACATCAAAACCCCTTCTCATATCTTACAATAGATCAAAGATTTATAGCTCAAAATATGGCAAAACAGTCACAACTTTAACATAGTGTGTAGTGAACTTCGTAATAAGAAAGAACCATTTGTAAATCAACTTTAAATCATGCAATTTGAGTAAAAGGATGCTTGGATATCATGCGTGAAAGTAATATATGAAAGAAACCCACATACCTTAGCTTGGAGATGAACTTGGTGAAGATTGGAGATGGAGGCTTGAAGTTTGAAGAAGAAACTTAAAGAAAAACCTTAATTTAGGATGAGGGTTTAGGACTTGAATTTGGGAGTGAAAATATGGCTAAGTGTTTTGAGTGATTATTGGGAAATGTTTAGGATGATATGAGGGTGAATAAGCCTCAGTACAAGTATAAAACACGTCTAGGAACACTTAGGCCCAAGACCCCAAATCCTTGGACCTAGATAGAAATCACTGGCAGCAAAATACATAGTCTACGACGAGGATCTGTTAGGAGGACAAATTAACACATGTCGGCGAATGCTACACATCGTGATACTGTCATGGATCATTTACAAAAATTGAAATTTTGGAAATTTGAAATTGTGATTCGATTGGTCTAAAATTGGGGTTAGACCCGTGTCCCCCTAATTTTGACCCCCTAAAGAAGAATATGAAGTCAGATTTTCAAAATAAAAAATGGATTTTGAGATATATGGAATTTAAAATTTTGGGCATTCTGAGGCATGTTTGCGGGCACTTTTTGGGTTTTTCAACTTACCTTACAGTATAACCTTTTTGGAGAGTTTTATCAATACCCCTACCATATGACATGGTCATTTTAGTAGGTAGTATAAGACGTCCCCTACTTTACAATGTCGTCTTTTGGGTAGGAAACGTGATTCGTTCTATCTTATGTCATGGCCTTTTGAATAGAATGTACATATCTTACCATATGATCTTTTCGTTAGGAACCTTTAGTCTTTCAACCTTATATCATGGCCTTTTTGGTGGGATGTCCATACCTTATTATATAATCTCTTCGGTAGGCACAATTGGCTATTCTACCTGACCGCATGGCCTTTTCGATAGGGAGTCCATACCGTGTGATATGATCCTTTGGTAGGGATCAATTAATGCTGTACCTTATGGCATGAACATTTTGGTAGGAATCATTAACCACTCTATGTTATGGCATTGCCTTTTATGTAGGAATCATAGAACTAGATCATCAAATCTTTATATTTCAATCATTAAGAAAGAACTCCTTATTTTCCCAAGAACACAACAAACATAAGAACCAAACAATTTACATAAAACCCCGTAGGTACCTTCCTATGAAAAAACTCATATAGAAATCCCTATCATCATCATGAAGACATCATATAATATACATAACACCATTCAACTCATAAGACATGCATTGGGTCTTCAATTCCTCAAGAAACCCTAGTCGGATATTTTATCAAATACTTGGCGGGTGTGTATTACTAGTATAAAAACATAAAATATAGAGATGAAATCATGTACAAAAATCTATTGTAAAATCATCAATCAACACC
This sequence comes from Solanum sejunctum, assembly GCA_025642045.1. Lineage (NCBI taxonomy): Eukaryota > Viridiplantae > Streptophyta > Magnoliopsida > Solanales > Solanaceae > Solanum > Solanum sejunctum. The sequence continues at coordinate 44,500 of JAOTQJ010008715.1, forward strand.
TTGCAACACCCTCAAACAATATACATCAAAAACTCTAACCAAATCTTATAATAGATCCAAGATTTATACCTGAACATATAGCAAAACAATCACAAATTTACATAGCTTTAACATATGGTCCAATGAATTTCATAATATCCAAGACCTATTTGTAAATCAACTTTAAATCATGCAATTTGACTAAAAGGAAGCTTGGATATCAAGGGTGAAAGGAACCCATGAAAGCAACTAACATACCTTAGATTTTGGAGAAACCTTGAAGAAGTTTTGAGATGGAGACTTGAAGCTTAGTTGAATTCCTTAATATCCAGAGAGGATTTTTTGCGATTGAATTTTGAGAGAAATATAATACTAAGTGTTTTAGTGAATACTGGAAATGTCTAGAATGATATGGAGATGAAAATGGCTAAGTATAAGTATTTTCGCATATGGGAATATTTTGGCCCAAGACTTGAAAGTCTTGGACCGAAGTCAAAAAAAATACATAGAAAAAATAACACTAGCGCGTCACACCAGCATTCCAAAAATCGCATTTTGCGATTTCCAGATTTTGATATGATTGCACTAAAATCAGGGGTAGACCCTCTTTCCCTCTAAATTTGACCCCCTAAACAGGAATATGAAGTTGGATTTATAAAATAACACATCAATTTTTAGATATATAGAAATTAAAATTTTTAGCATTCCGAGGCACATTTTCGGGCAACTTTTGTGGTCATTTCAATATCTCCCCCTTTGGGAACATTCATATCCGAATGTAAAAGAGATGTACAGGAAAAGAGTGATCATAAACAAATCAGCCCCAACAAGAATGCAATATTACATTTAAACACCATTTTCAAAATCGTAACATAAATGAAAAATCATTATAAACTTACCAACTTAATCATTAATGCATATGAGTGACATAGGGGCTGAAACATAAGGCCTGGAATCATGAAAGGACTAGACATATTATCATAAGCTCGAATGGGAATGAAAGAGGTATAGAATCGAATAACCTTACTAATCTCACTGTACATTCTACAAGGACTCACAATCCCAAGCTCATTTGTCAACCTCAAACCCACCCAGTCCACTTTGGTACCATAAACCACCATCTCCCCATTGGAATACAACCTTGACTCTACCATCTCTTCACCTAACACATCCAACCCTAATAAGACGGAATCAAGGCCTTGCTTAACCTAGATCACTCCAACCAAAGAAGATTTGGAACCATCAAGAATACTACACCACCATGCTCAACTTCCTCCAACCTAATCCCTCAATCTAGCCAAACAATGGACCCCTTAAGTTACCTCTTTGCCACTATTATTAACACATGTTAGGCTACTTAGAGCATTAACCTTGAAGATAGGAGTGAAAATATGGCTAAGTGTTTGAGTCAGTATTGGGGAATGTTTTGGATGATATGAGGGTGAATTAAGGCCAAGTATAGGAAAAAATACATTTGGAAACACCTAGGTCGAAGACCCCGAAGTCTTAACGCGGACCTGTCATAGAGGTCAAATAAACATATGTCCGCAACAACTGCGCATCATGGTGATGTCGCAGATCATCTTTGGAAATTAAAATTTTGGAAATTTGAAATTGTGATTCTATTGATCTAAAGTTGGGGTTAGACACCTTTTCGTCTAATTTTGATCCCCTTAACAAAAATATGAAGTGGGATTTTGAAAATAGCACAAAGATTTTGAGATATATGAAATTAAAATTCCGAACATTCCAAGACACATTTTCGGGCACTTTTTGGTGTCGTTTTAATATTTCCCCCTTGGAAACTTCATCTCAGAATGTAAAAGAGACTTACAAGGCAAGAGTGATCATAAATAAATCAGCCCCAACAAGAATGCAACATTACATTTAAAACACCATTTTCAAAATCTCAACATAAGTATAAAATCATCATAAACTTGCTAACTTAAACATGAATGCAAATGAATGACATGGGGCTGAAACATAAGACTTGGAATTATAGAAAAGGGACTTTACATGTCATCATAAGCTTGAGTAAAATCAAGGTAATATGAATATTGCTTCTCCATGCCCACACCGGCTCTCCGAGGAACATATACAAGTAGTCAACTCTTCAAAAGGTCCTTGACGAACACAACACTATTATCAATCAATTTCTACACTCGTCCATCCGACACCTCCATTGGGACCTCCTTCTAAGCCAACTCATCCACCACCTCACCAATAACTTCAAAGAGTTCTAGAGTAATAGAGTCACCAACACATCTCCTCAACATAGAAGCATAACAAACCGGATAAACCATACTTCTACTATAGGCAATTCACAAAATCATGCAACATCACCAATCTCCCTCTACACACTTATAAACACTCACAATCCTCAACTCAATTGTCAACCTTAAATACACCTAAGACACTTGGTACCATAACCACCATCTGCCCATTGGGATACAACCTCCACTCTCTCATAGTTTCACCAAAAACATCCAACTCTAATAAGGCGGGATCAAGGCTTTTCTTAAACTAGACAGCTCCAACCAAAGAAGATTTAGAACCATCAAATATATTATATCACCATGATCAACTTCCTTAAACCTAATCCCTTAATCTATCTAAACAATAGACCCCTTAAGTCACCTCTATGCCACTAGCGCCAACACATACTAGGCTACCTAGGGCATCAACCACAATATTAGCTTTACCAGGAAAATGATGCACATCCATATCATGACCCTTAAAGAATTATAGCCACTTTCTTGGTAACCTTCATTCACACCTACCATATTTAGCAAACAGACTCCCATCATCCAAGACTTGCATACTACCCACAAAAGATTCACAAGCTCTAACGAAATCCATACTTCTACACTAAGGACCACCATAAGCATAACAAAGTAGGGACTAAAGACCCTATTCATGAAAACCATAAACATAGCCAATGCATAATTCAATCAAAAAACTCCACACTACCAACTCCAACAAGTCACAAGACAAAACCTAATACAATATGAACACGGGTCAACACTTATGGACTTTCTAGCCATCAAAAGAATAATGAAAGAAACAATGACACATCGGACCAAATAATGCACACATATAAGAGTTAAGGAAACTTCAACATACCAGTAGCAACATCAAGCGCCTGATCTACTAATTACCTCGTTTGAAGAGCATAAAATTGATTATATCTTGGAGCATCCCCTTGATCAATCTCACCATCTCTACCCTTTTTGCGCCTATGAGGACAACTTATTATCTTGTGACCCTCCTCCCTACAACTATAACAAGCATTTTTCTTCCTCAAACATTATCCTGCCATGGTACCTTCCACACCTTGTACACTTAGGATTAGTTCTCCCTTTATAGACATCTTGCCCCCTCGAGTTAGTTACCCTATCAATAGCCATCTACTTATTTGAATCACCATCGACTTCTAGATCTTAGGAGCCACCATCAAATTGAGCCCTCTTGGACTCATCACCCCTTATTTTCCTCAACTTCTCCCCCTCTATTTGCTCAGCAAAATCATCAAGCGGGACAAGCCCATGTCCCTAATTAGCAAGGCAGACTAGCATTCTTCAATCACCAAGTCGGAGACCCCTATCACAAACTTATTCATCTTAGAAATAAGGAGCATACTTTGAGAGTTGAATAAACTTGAGGGAATACTTTCTCATACTCATAGCACCTTGTTTCAAGTTCAAGAACTCCACCAACTTAGCTTTCCTAAGCTCAAAAGGGAAAAAATGATTAAAGAAAGCCTATTTGAACTCTTACCAAAACACCACAAAATCATTTCCCTTTTCCCCCCTTCTATTGATCATACCATATTTGGGCTACCCCTTTGATTTGGTACACCGCCAACTCTGCCTTTTTATTTGGCCCAACACAAATGACATTCAAGATCTTGTAGACCTCATCAATGAACTCTTATGGATCTTCATCCACCTTTGACCCATAGAATACTGGAGGATCATTCTCATCAAGTCCTTTACCCTACCTCCCGGGATAGTAGGAGAGGCTTGGGCCACTTGGTTGGCCACCACTTGGACAAGCATAGTGAGATCATCCCGGAGTTTACCATTTATAGGTTGCACCTCAGGAGTTTGGTCCATTCTTCCTCAAGTGTTAGGCATGATCTAACATAGCAAGGAACAATCGCAGGGGGAAAAACTTACTACAACTCTATAGCACGACTTAGAACATGAAGAAGGGAAACATTTTCTAAAATGTCTCATAGCCTCCTATTCATAGTAGTGGTGCACAACATAACCATGAATAAGATTTTAATAGGTGCAGTATGTTGGACTCAAAGGATCTATCAACGTAGTACACTAATACCATCATTGTCATTACGCAAGCCTCGAGCCTAGACATGACTGGCGAATGCAGAACCTAGAAGAACCCCAAACAAGCCTCATAGTATATCATTACACATCCTTGGTCGTGGAAGCAATAGAAAACAACATAAGAGAGATAAACAAGGGGAATTAATACTAAGGGAGAGAGATTGATAGTTAAGTAATTTGCAAACATTTAGATAACAAGGGCAAGGGCCTAAGGGCAAAAACTTGCATAACATCATAATCAAGAGATAAAAGAGTCAAGGATCAAATCCTAGATACATTTAACACCCTATACCTTACACTACTAGCACAATTCAAATGAAACATAACATGATTTGGTCAAATTAGCACTAATTTTCAAAAGTGCTTGAATCTCGTGTTAATGGGCTATATGTGCGTCTGACGCTTAAGAGGGTCACGTGTATACATGTTTTGTGTCGAATTGAGAGGATTATGGCCTTAAAATAAAGTAAAAGAATTGAGCTGCTTGTAGGACTTAGAAGCTAGCAGGTGAGTCACCTACTTTCTTAGCTTAAATCGCTAACTAAACGGAGATGAGGCTCAATGTCAAAATTGTCCAAGTTCGATTACGAATAAAGTACAGGTTAAGGGTGTAACTCTAGCGCATTAGTTAGCATCCTAAATGGACTATATTTTTACCACATAAAGGATACTAAAAAGGGCCCAAATACATCACAATACACGTAGCAAATTGGGCCCAAAACTAAGGGAAAGTTGGAAAGTAGGCAACCCAAGTCCATCAAGTTGGTGCTCCAAAAAGGCCCAAGTTTAAGGGCCAACCTGGTGGGTAAGCAACTTGATAATATGTGGTATAAGATGTTAAGAATTTCAATGGAAGTTCGGCATAATAGCTTTGTATAAAGAGCTCCAAAGTAGCTCCAAAATTCATTGTTCACTTGAACTTAAAAAAAAAACAGATTTGTCTTCAAACTTCTCCCAAATTTTCTTCACCTTGTAAAGCAGCTAAACAACAATCCTAGTATTATTGCAGAAGCCCTACACCTTGAAGTAAGTGTTAAGTTTATACATGTGTTTACTATGATTTTCTTATGAAAAACAAGGAAGAGATGGTAGTTACACTTGCTGAAATCTGTTGGACAGATTCTGTGCAGAAAGTTGTTGTACCTTTTCCTTTTGTTTTGGTGATTTCTCTATGGTTTTTAAGTTATATTATGAAGATAACTTGGTGTTATTAACATTGTTTGAGTTGTAAACATCACCCTAAGGTTGCTTCCCCGGTTTTGGGTTTCATTTAAAAAACATGTTTTATCGAGTTATCTTAAGCATCATTTTGATTGGAACTTGCGGCCTATTGTGTGTAACGCTATTAGCTCACGTCCTTCATGACTTATTAAGTAATATAATAGGACTTTTTAATGTCTGTTTATATGTGTAAATATTGTTGTAACAGTTTAGTTAAAGTTGGAATTGGTTTGGAGTTGTCAACGTTGAAATATTGCGAAGGAAGATAACGTTATGTTGTCCGTTTTTAGATTGTGTGGAATTGTGGTGTGTTATGCTTTGTGGGATGTTGTGGGTATGATATGAACTTAAAGTAGGCTGTACATGATGTTTACATGGTAATGCATATTAGAAAATACGATTAGGGATGCAAAGATTAAAGGAATACACCCGTGTTTTGAACACCCGCTTGCTGCCCATGTATTGTTTCCTTATGTGATTGGGATGCCAATGTGTGTATATCAGCTATTAATGCTAGTTTTATCCCCTATTATGTTTTAGATAAGTAATTGGAGGAAGGGAAATTTATCTCGAGATAGTAACAAGGTCATACAATGAGGTATGTAAGGTTACTTGATTTTGTATCACTTGGCATGAACATAGATCTCTCCTTGGTACATAAAGGCATTCACCAACTCCAACACAACTATTAACCATATCTCCACTCTTGTAAATGTTCGTATGATTCCATACATTGTCACCTTTAAAACTGCATATATGTTTAGATACCAAGTTACATGAGTTCTTGCTACGTAATAAAGTTCACAAGTTGTTACATTTCACAAGCATTTCATTGTTTATCCAGTGTACTCTTTTATTTTCCATATTGTCTTGTATGATTATCTACATGTCACATGTTACCTATACAGTCCTATAGCTCCAATATTGTGACCACCAAAAGAACCATCTCAAAGGTGATTGAAAGATAAAGTATACAGTTTTTATAGGTGGTAGCCCGAGGGGGTGGAAGTAACACCTAGCCAGAGATGATCGTATCATCGATGGAAGCCGGACGGTGTTAAGGAAGAACCCAGCAAAGGGACGATCTTGATATCTCGAGGGGTGGAAGAATCACCTAGCCAGGAAAATATTTTATTATGAGAGGGTAGCCCCAGGAGTTAAGGAAGAACCTAGCAAGTGACAAACCCGATACAGTTCACTGCTGATCAGTTGGTCATTTGTATTAGAGCTGTGCACAGATTTTATAGTACAGATTCTACAGTAAAGGTAAAGCAATATAAAGCACATAAAGTGCATAATCCCACAGTATAACTAAAGGTGGTCTTTTATCCTATACCAGTATATAGTTTCACTTGAGTTATTATATTATATACAGTATTTCCTGCCTTACGTACTCAGTACATTATCTCATACTGACATCTCTTATGGGAGACTTGCATTTCACGTTGCAGGTACAGGTTCTAGTAGATCTCCTCTATAGGAGTATAGGATATTCTGCTGTTGTCACCAAGCTCCAGGTTGCTTTGGGGCTTTGTATATATCTAGAGCTTACATGTTTTTATTACATAGTTTGTTGAGGCGGGGCCTGTACCAACCCTTACCAGATGTATTCTTTATTCAAAGGCTTTATAGACTATATAAAGCACAGTGAAGTCATGTCTCGCTCTTTAGACAGCGTGGCCCCAATGGCCTAGTCACATGCATTTTTTTTTGGCTTGTTATCTCTACTTATTTACTTAAAGGTGTGTTAAAGGTAGAAACCCCTTATAATACATATAGGATGCACATGGTTATAGGTTGGTTCTCTTGAGACTTATTGGCAACGGGTGCCAATCTGCCATAACGGTACTTTGGGGCGTGAGAGAAGTGGATTCAGAGCAAGTCGTTCTAGGAAGTCTACAAAGTTGTGCCTATGTAGAATCTTGTTTATCGATGTGTTGTGCACCACATTTATAAGTAGGAGGCTACGTGGCATTTAGGAGTTGTTACTTTTTTCCATTCTTTAGATAGTGCCATAGAGCGAAGTATAATAGGTTGATTGTGTCTAACCCCTAAATTGTTCTATATAGCAAGTATGCCTGAAACAAGGAAAAATAAAGGTAAAGGAAAGGCAGTAGAAGTGGTGGTTGGTACATCCAATCATGTGAGGCAATGGAATGAGGCTCAAGAAGAATCTTTATCACCGATATCTCTAACTCCTCAAGCTCCTAATGAACTAGAAAGTCGAGAAATTCCACCAGATCCACCTATTGATGCTACCGTGCAGGATCTGAAAAATGTAGTCCAACTATTGACCCATATAGTTGCTAATCAAGGTCAGAGGCAAAAAGGTCCAGTTATGGGTAAAGGTGGTACAAATAGGGTAGCTGGTACCAGGATACATGATTTTCTTAAATTGGACCCTCCAACCTTCACTGAGTTAGATCCTAATGAAGACCCCTAAGAATTTATTGACCAGATTCAGTGTACTTTAGATGTTATGCATGTGAGATGTACAGAAGCAGTCGAGTTAGTGACATATAGGCTGAAAGGTGTGGCTATATAGTGGTATGAAACTTGGAAACAATTTAAGGGTATGGGTGCACCTCCAACCACCTGGAAAGAATTCAAAAAGGCATTTCTTGAACATTATTTGCCACTAGAGGTCCGAGAGGCCCGTGCAGATGATTTCCTGAATCTACACCAGGGGAATATGAGTATGAGGGAGTATGGCCTCCAATTTAATTACCTTGCAAGATATGCCCTAATGTAGTTGCTACAATACCCCACACCTTAAACTACTACCACAAGTCAAATGAAACATAACATGGTTTGGTCAAATTAGCACTAATTTTCAAAAGTGCTTGAATCTCGTGTTAATGGACTATGTGTTCGTCTAACGCTTAAGAGGGTCGCATACATACATGTTTTGTGTTCAATTGAGAGGATTATGGCCTTAAAATGAAGAAAGAGAATTGAGGTGCTTGTAGGACTTAGAAGCTAGAAGGTGAGTCACCTACTTGCTTAGCTTAAATCGCTAACTAAACGGAGATGAGGCTCGACGTCAAAGTTGTCCAAGTTCGATTATGAATTAAATCCAGGTTAAGGGTGTAACTCTGGCCCATGATTTAGTATCATAAATTGGCTACATTTTCATCCCAATAGGTATAATAAAAATGGCCCAAAGACATCACAATACACTTAGCAAATTGGGCCCAAAACTAAGTAAGTGAAAGTTGGAAAGTAGGCAGCCCAAGTCCATCAAGTTGGTGCTCCAAAAATGCCCAAGTTTAAGGGCTAAGCTGGTGGGTAAGCTACTTGATAATGTTTGGTACAATATGTTTAAAATGTCAAGTTAATTTTGGACTTATAGCTCTATATAAAGCGCTCCAAAGCAGCTCCACAATTCATTGTTCACTTGAACTCAAAAAAAAAACAGATTTGTCTTCAAACTTCTCCCAACTTTTCTTCACCTTGTAAAGCAGCTAAACAACTCTCCTAGGATTCTTGTAGAAGCCCTACACCTTGAATTAAGTGTTAAGTAAGTTTGTACATGTGTTTACTATGATTTTATTATGAAAAAACAGGAAGATATACTAGATACACTTGCTGAAATCTGTTGGACAGATTCTGTGCAGAACGTTGCTGCACCTTTTCCTTTGGTTTTGGTGATTTATCTATGCTTTTTAAGTTATATTATGAAGAGATATCGGTGGTATTAACATAGTTTGAGTTATAAGCATCACCTAAGGTTTCTGCCCTAGTTTTGGGCTTCATTTAACAAGCGCATTTTATCGAGTTATCTTAAGCGTCATGTTGATTGGAACTTGCGGGCTGTTGTGTGTAAAGCTATTAGCTCACATCCTTCATGACTTATTAAGTGCTGTTATAGTAATGTATAAGGTCTATTTATATGTGTAAATATTGCTGGAACAGTTTGGTTAAAGATGGAATAGGTTTGTAGTTGTCAACGTCAAAATATAGCGAAGGAAGGTAACATTATGCTGTCCATTTTTAGATTGTGTGGAATTGTGATATGTTGTGCTTTGTGGGCTGTTGTGAGTCTGTTTTGAACTTAAAATAGGCTGTACATGATGTGTACATGGTAATGTGTATTAGAAAATATGATTAGGGACGCAAAGATTAAAGGAATACATCCGTGTTTATGAACACCCGCTTGCTGCACATGTATTGTTTTCTTATGTGATTGGGATGCCAAGGTGTCTCTATTAGCTATTAATGGTAGTTTTATCCCCTACTATGTTTTAGATAAGTATTTAGAGGAAGGGAAGGTTATATCGAGATAGTAACGAGGTCATACAACGAGGTATGTAAGGTTACTTAATTTCATATCACTTGGCATGAAACATAGATCTATCATTGGTACATAAAGGCATTCATCAACTCCGACACAACTATTAACCATGTCTCCACTCTTGTACATGTTCATATGATTCCATACATAGTCACCTTCAAAACTGTATACATTTTTGGATACCAAGTAACATGAGTTTTTGCTACGAAATAAAGTTTACAAGTTGTTCCATTTCACATGCATTTCATTGTTTATCCAATGTACTCTTTGATTTGTCATATTGTCTTGTATGATTATCTACATGTCACATGTTACCTATACAGTCCTACAGATCCAATATTGTGACCACCAAAAGAACTATCTCAAAGGTAATTAAAAGATAAGTATACAGTTTTGATAGGTTGTAGCCCGAGGGGGTGAAAATTACACCTAGCCAGGGATAATCCTATCACGGGTGGTAGCCTAAGGGGGTTAAGGAAGAACCCAGCAAAGGGATGATCCTAATATCCCGAGGGGTAGAAGAATCACCTAGCCAGGGAAATATTTTACTACGGGGGGGTAGCCCCAGGGATTAAGGAAGATCCTGGCGAGGGACGAATCTGATACATGATAAGTTCACCGTTGATCAGTTGGTCATTTGTATTATAGCTATGCATATATTTTACAATATAGATTCTATAGTAAAGGTAAAGCAATATAAAGCACATAAAGTACATAATCCTATAGTATAACTAAAGGTGGTCTTTTCCTACACCAGTATACAGTTTTGTAACACCCCACATTTTACATGTACTAATGCTATATAAATATATCATATTATGCTTTGGTCAAATTAGCGTCAATTCATGAAAGTGCTTGAATCTCGTCTTAATGGGCAATATGTGAGTCTAAATGCTTAAGAGGGTTGAGGGTGTATATATGTTGGTGTTAAATTGAGGATATATTAGCCCTATGCTAAGTAAAATGATTAAGGTCATTTTATGACTTAATAATCTAGTAGATTAGTCACCTACTTTCTTAGCTTAAAATTGATAGCTAAAACAGAGATGAGACTCGACACCGAATTGGTTCAAGTTCGATTACAAACAAATTCTATGTTAAGGATGTAACTTTGGCCCATATTTAATCATCATAAATGGACCTTATTTTCAGTCCAAGGAGAATTTGAAAACGTCCAAAGCACACTACAAATAACTTGGCCTTTTGAACCCAAAACTCAACTAAGAAGAAAGCTGGAAATTGGCAGCCTAGGTCCATCATATTTGAGACCCAATTGAGTCCAATTTTGGAGGAG